>VZRX01013605.1:94441-151711 GCA_013398075.1 Notiomystis cincta | reverse complement strand
ATATATATATATATATAAAACAGCCTGTTAAGGAAAGCATGGGGGTATCAAGTTATTGAAATGTAGGACCAGGGACCAAATCTGCACTCCTAGGGGAGAGGTTATTCCTCTTCAGAGCTCCTCTGCACTTGCCTGTGCAGTGCTGGAGAGTCACATTGGTTAATGGTGCAGACAGTTCCTCTCAATTTCAATTTCTTGTCCTCCAGTATAATTGACTCCCTCTTAACACCTTATGAGCAAGGGCAGCCAGAAGTGCACCCTCCCCATTTCTCATATTCCTACACACACCCTGACACAGCCCCAGCTTAAAAGTGACTTTCCCATCACTAAGGCCAAAGACAAGCAGAGAATTTGCAGTTAAAATTCACATCTCCAGGTCCTGCCTCATTCTGTAGTACTGTGCTGTTTTGGAGATAGTAGAGCTTGGGTTCCCAATGAAGATGTATTTTACAAGTTATTTTACAAGGGTGTGATTGTCCCTTGTGTTTTCTTCTGGTCTCTCACTGCACCAACATTTTGTTTGCTGCAGCTACATGATTGCTAAAGCATTTCAAGCATCACTCTGAAGTGACAGCACTGAAGTGTTGTCCTACATACTGGGCTTTTTTTGCTGATGTAGAACTTGCTTACAGAGACCAAGGTGCACCACAGACAATGCCACTTTCCAAAAGAAATCAGCTCCTGCTTTTCCCCAGCCTGGGCTAATTGCACTGACAGATTCCAGCTCACTCATTACATTTTTAATCAACTGTAAGAAATGACTTTCAAGTCACAAGCTTCCATAGTGAATCTACATTTTGCCAAAGTTTCCAGGCTGGAGTTTTTGCCAAATTCTTTAGAGTCAATTACTAATTTCTAGCTTTATATATAAATATATGTATGTATGGGGGGAAAGCAAGCACCAGCACTGAGGAAATGCACCAACTCCCCACAGGATTTCCATAAGAAATAAATCACAGCTGACCAAGGCAGCACCTTTCCAGACCCAGCTCCATGAATTCAGCACACATGGAGGCAAACCTTTAATCTGAAATCTTTTCTCAAAGCTCAGGGCAGATTCTCTTTACAGCTTCCCAAGATGTCACACCTGCTGTAGTTTCCAGTTCCAGGGCAGGTTTTTCCAAAGGATGCTGTACCACAAACACCCACACCACCTCCTTTTCAAATAGCTCTGCTGAAAACTCAATTCTCCTAATGAAAAACAATAGCAAATTACTTAGTTATTATTAATCTCATGCACAGATGCAATTATTTCTCAACTGAGACTTCTGCCTGAAAAAATAGTCTTACAGATTATTTTGGAAAGATGACAAGTCTCCTTCTTGGCTGCTGTGTTTTGATTTGCATAAACATGACATTAAAACCTGAAAGAATTGCTTTAAAAAACCAATTACTCCATCAGCAAAACTTGACAGTGCAGAACTCAATGGCACCATCTTGGTAAGAAAAGATAATCTTTCCCTTTCCCTTTCCCTGACATTAAAACACCTCTCACTTTAAACAGGACTGCAGTTCAGATTTAGGTTTTAGAACCCTTTAATAATTGAACATGTGTGTAAATATCATTATTTTTAGATGCACTGCAGCAGAGAGCAGAGGAATAAAAATCCCACACTGAGCACCTTGACAGGGCTGTTCAAGCCAAGGGTTGAGGCAGATCTGGCCATGCTGAGAAGACAGAAAGGAGACACCTTCCTATTATCATGCAGTGCCTGCCTCTGGGAGCTTTTGTTCCATTAAAAACTCGTTAATTGCTGCCTTGGTAACAAAGGCACAACGTGCTGTGGTGGGACTGTGAGGAGTCTACAGGGCTGGCTCACCCTTGGGAAGGCAGAGGGCTTTAATTGGCTCTGTGTTCTTAGAAGGTGCAATAAGGAGGGATAATCAACTGGTGTCGACATCTAATAATGGAGATGCTTTACCAAATGGAAGAGAAAATCCAAACCCTACTTAATTGAAGGCTATGGCATCTGGGGCTGCACAAAATGAGCTGGGTGTAAAATTTATGAAGTATTTGTGCACAGCCAAGAAGGAAAATGCTGAGAATTTAAAGAGGCCACCATCACTTCATGTCTCTGAGGGAGCTGTGCCTTCAGTTCTCCAGAAAGCAAGGTCTGCAAACTCCCCATGCAAACCAGCAAATTATAAATCAGAATACCCAGTGATCTATTGCATCATCTCTCCAATAAATAATTCCCTTATTGCAGCAGGGCAAGGCCTGAAACTCTTCTTCAGTCCTCCTTGGCAACCAGAAGATTCCTGTAGAACTCTTTTACCTCATGAAAAATATTCATGCAAATTCTCCAGAAATGCTACTTGGTTCTCCTTTTGATCTCCTGAAGGACACAACATACTCTAGAAGCTTCAGACCCAAGGATTAGTTTTATAGCCTGGTTTTATGGAAATATTAAATGGATGCCTACTATGGGCAGTTTGCAAAAGGACTGAAGTCTCTGGAGGTTTCCTCATGAAAATTCAACTCTGATTTCCCAAAGGTTTCAACTCCAAACAGTGCATGCCAAGAGTGGTTTCCTGTTTTCCAGGAAATGGAAGGAATAAACTCATATACATGAGACCAAGAATAATTAATTTTGGTGTTTTTCTAAAAAATATATTTTGCTTTAAAAGCAGCCAATAAGCTTTTCTCCAGGAGACAGCAGACAGGTCTCACAGCCTTTTCCCCACCCTCACATCCTCAAACAGAGAGCTGTCAGAACTCAGAATTAATCCTCATCTTAAATAAATACCCTTTATTTGCTGACAAGTGGACTCTCTTTGGTCTGTGTGTGCTCTCCAGTGTTTGGCATGAGCCAGAGAGGCACAGAGATGACCACGAGGACCATTCTCTTCTTTTCCCACAGCACAGAGCTTTGTGCAGAGCAAATGCCAGCAGCTCCAGCAGTTGTGGTCCCAGCTTGCTTGTGAACCCCCTCCTCCCCTGGGCAGGCTGCAGAGTCACCCTGGCACTTCCCAGGCATTATTAAATGGAAGGAACATTTTCTGTTTGTGTCCTCATATTAATTCAAATCATTAATGAAGTTGGGAGCATCAAAAGGTTTTAGTGGGATACAGGATTAGACCAGGCTTAGATAACTGAATAAATGAACTGACTTAATTAGCTCTCCTGAAACAAATTATTATACAGTGCTCATTTCCAACTCTCATATAAACCCCAAAGAGTTCTAGAAATGCATTAATTCCTTGAATAATAAATCTTATATTTTTGCATACCTACTGCAATTATGATGGATAATGAGATTTTAATTAATCAGACCCAGATTTTTTAATGCTTTTGAAGAATGTAGATACATTAGGGACCTATTTATTGAGTAAATCTTGGAGGGAAAAAATCAAAGGAGCAGAAGTCAACAGGAATGGCAATAAAAAAAATTTCTGCATTAAACAAACTCAAATCTAACAGGCTTCTTAAGAACATCCATCCCACAAACACCCCTGTCTTGTGTATGAACTCTGCAAACTCTCAAATCCTGGTCAAAGTATTGACTTCAGTAACTCTCTAGAGGCTAAATACCATTATTGGATATTATGCTGCACAGAATACATTCTTGGTTTTACTCAAATCAGGTTTTTTCTACTGTAATCTAAACACTCAATATACAAAGATTATTTTCTTTCTCATATATTCTCTGCTTGCAGGTACTTCTGAGCAAGAGCCACTTACTATTAACATGCCAAAGCAGCCATTAAACCTTTCTCTCATATTTTAATTTTTTTTCAACCCCTTCTGAGGAAGTACCTAAAGATCTCTCTCATGGAAAGGTGGTGGCATTACAGTTGTCATTAATTATAAATCAGTTCCTAATATGACTGAGAGCACAGAGATTGTAGGGGGTCTTGTTAACATGAGATTAAAATTCCCTTGAAGTGTAATTATTTTGCAAGAGGGTATTGGGCTGGATTTATGACAGACTATTGCATCTCTGCTCTTCCTGCACTGACAGGGGAGATTTTGTTCATCACAAGCAGAGTACCAATGCACACCACTCCCCTTGGAGAAACCCTAGCACTTGCAAGGAAAAAACCTGAAGGAGAGGGGATCTGAAATCCTAATTACAGATTTCTAGCAAGTCCCCTTTCTTCTCAGCTCTTTTTGTTCATAAAAGTGAAATTGTCCCTGGAGAACACCAAGAAAGTCGAGAGCACAACACCCCAGGGCAGGGCAAGGTCAGCTCCCACAGGTGTTGGGAGTGAGGGGAAAAGGCACTGCTTCCAGCTTAAATAAAACTGAATTTTAAGTCTTGTTGTGAAACTTTCAGATTTTTTTGCCCTTCCTCAATGAACCTCACTGGATTTGATATGGTAAATAGGTTTGGCTTTCCTTTCCTTACACTCCCTTAAAAGAACTCAACCATTTCCTCTGGAAAAGCCACTTTTCCTTGAAAAAGTATGGTGAAAGAATTTTTTTTTTATTAAACCAAGCAATTGGCAGTAGCATATTCAGGCTTCTTTTCCCTCTGTTTGAATTGCTAATCTCTGCACTAAAAAATGTAATCCTTGCTGAGCCACAGAGCAGGGAAGGGGGGTAGCAGACCCTCCAGAGCTGCACTAATCTGCTCTCTAAGTCAGGATTTACAGAAGCAGTCGGGTGCAGGAGTCCCTCTGGCCCCAGGTACTTCAGCCTTGAGAGGATTTCCAGTCTGGACATTTGGGCTGGGGCATGACTTTGCAAGTCTGAGCCCTGTGGGTGCCTGGCAGGAGACAGGCAGATGTGTCCTCCCTGGCATTCCTCTGGGGAGAGCCCAGGGAGCAGATTTGCTGCTGTTCTTCACCTGCTCAGAGCTGCTCAGGAAAGAGCAGCAGCTCCTGCTGCTCTCAGTGGCTCCCTGGGCTCAAGAGCAGCCCCCAAGCTGCTGCCAGCTCCCCTCTGTGCTGGTCCCCCTTTGGGGCTGCACACCCCAAAATGAGCTTTAACAGGGGCCAAATCAGCAGGGGAACAGGGGATGCTGAGCTCCACCTGAGCCAGAGGTCACAGCAGTCAAATACAGCTAGGAAATGTTCCCCTGGATTTGCAGAAATAGGAAACTTAATACAAAAGGCACCAAGATGAAGTGTGTGTTTGCCCAGGTCTCTATGGGAAGAAACTCCCCATTTATGATCAGTGCTGCTGCAATCCACCTTGGTAATGCAAAGATTCATTTAGAAGCTGCTTTAATATGTTGCACTCAGCTCTTTGAGTAATTAAATGCTTTTTTTGTGCAGTTTTCCCCACCCCCTGAGTTTGGTTGCCCTCCCCAGCACCAATCTAAATTCGCTTTTATGTGCTAGGAAAACAAAAAAAAAAGTGTGAATTTACCACTTCTGAACATCTTGTCCTCTTAATTTGTACAGAGCTGGTTTGTTCAGCACAGAAAGAGTACAAGAAGCAGAATAAATTTAGCTGGGAGGCAGGCTGGGGGCAGGGAGGGGATGGCAGAGCAGAGAGGGCTCTGCAGTGGTACTGCTCTCCTTGTGGGGTCCTCCTGCCCCTGCCCTGCATCCTTTTCTCTGCCAACTGCACTCAGGCTGGAAACACCACATCCATGCAAAGCCTCTCCATCATTTTATCTTCCTCCTTTCCTCATAAGTTTGCCTTTCTTCATATTAGCTATTTTAGTTGCAGGGTTGCAGGGTTTTTTTATTTTTCCTCTCCTCCTTCTGGCTCCCAATTCCCTGGATATCCCCATGTCCTCTCAGGGTTCCCACTCTCCTTTAGCACCTCATGTTCTTTTCCCAGCCCATCCTTTCCCTGCTCCTCCTTGGACACAACTCCTTTGCTCCCCCACTTTTTGTTCTTTCTCCCAAATTCCTCCCTTCCCAGTTCCATCAGCTCTATCCCAGCTGCCTCCCCAGAGCCCTCCACTTCTCCCTTGCTACAATTCAGCGACAAGGACACAGCTCAGTGACACCTTGAGACCAGCATTACTGAGAATATGCAATGAAAAAACATGCCAGAGCCACTCAGGGGACTGAGGTGAAATGGAAAATTAACTAAAAGTGGAAAGCAAATATCTTTGTGCATCTGAACCTAAAACCTTCATGGGGGAGCCTTGGCAAGCTGTGCCACAGACAGCCAGGTTGGAGAAAATCCATAGCAGCAAATCCTCAATCAACCCAGGTGCTCCTTGAACCTCTTGCCCATTCAATTTGAACCAATATTTTGGTTGGAATAAATAGCAGGTTTTCCTCTTTTGAAATAAAAAGGGCAAGTGGAAATCAGATTTTGTTATCTCAGAATATCAAGTCTTAACATTTTCTTCAGCAAAGTAATGAGCTGATGACCTTTGCAGAGAAGAGAGGGAATGACCAACTTCATCTTTACAGCATTTATTTTATGTAACAGCTTCCTCAGCTGAGCTGAAGACAGAAATGAACAGAGCATTATTACCCAAGAGAGTGGAGTCTCCTTACATTTCTGGAATAGAAATGGGCATGTAAACCATGAGAAGTGGTTATCTTCAGCCAGCAATTTAACAGCAGCTACAGAGAGAAAGCAGGCCAGGATCTGCACTGACAAAAGGCATCTTGCACTATTTGATGTCCAGCACTGTAATTTGGGGCATTTTAGTCTTTTCTCTTGGAGCTAGAGCCTGCTTGTTCTCTGGAGCATGAGGAGAGGTAAGGATTGTCCCTCTGGTACAGCAAGAAGCATGGGGAACTTGGCACCAGAGATTCCAGAGGGCAGATCTTCACCCAGCATCGTCAGAGAAGGTGTGCCCACCACGGCCAGGTGAGGATAAATCCCCCAGTGCTCCCAGAGGGGCAGTGAGCAGCTTTTCCATCATCTGGAGGGGCCTGAGCATGGCAGTGATTTGTGCCTCCCCCAGGGAGCCCCAAAATGGGGTAGGGGATGCCAGGAGACCTCAGAGCCAGCCCAGTAGGGGATGGATGGGGGATCTGTGGGGCTCTCTGCAGGGCTGCCAGAGGAAGAATGAAGGAAAGCAAAGGAAAAGCTCCTGTCAATAGCATGGCTGATGGCTGTCCAGAGCAACCCAAAAAGGCCTGTCCAGAGCAACCCAAAAAGGCCTGTCCAGAAACCACCCCAAAAAGGCCTGTCCAAGAACAACCCCAAAAAAGGCCTGTCCAGAAACCCTGTATTTCCCTAGCACTATTATATCCTGATAAGAGCAATTACCAGGCACCCACTACTAAATCCATTTCTGTATCTGCCCCAAATATCCACATTTTGTCAGTTTGTGCCTGCAGAAACCAGAGCTGAGAGAGAGAGCAAATGCTTTTGTGCCACCAGGCTCCTTTCTCTCCTGGCAGTGAATGGGCTTGAGACAAATACATTTTCTTTTCGTGCTCCCATCATCTGCAGCCCCTCTGAGAATGGCAGAGCTCCTGGCTGCAATGCCATTCCTGCAGGAGCCCCTCCCTGAAGCATCCAGCCTGTGGGCACAGGGATTGTCTGCCAAGTACCACGAATATGTTCTGTTTAGATACTGGGAAAGTGTTGTCACAGCTTAGAGCGAGAGAGAATTTGGCTGTGCTCATGGCCACCTTTTGGTCAGTCTCTCTTTCCCCTCTGAGAGATGCATTGATGTCTCCTGGCTCCATCTGTCCCATGGAAACCTCTCCAGAAATCTCCATGGCCAAGCCATGCTCCCTCCTGAGGATGGCACCTTCTCAACCACCAAAAAATAGTGGAACACAATTTATACCCAGGTACAGGACTTGTGGTCTACAGCAGATTGATGTCATGATAGCATTTATTTAATTTTATCAATACAGAGAAATAAACATATGCACAGACCATGTTTATTTCACTCTATCAAATATAATTTTAACAAACATGACACAATTTTTACTGTGAAACAGAATGTCTCATATTATAAGTTTCAGTGCTTTGTAATTGTATTTCAATAGGCACAAGAAGTATTTTACTGCACAGTGAATGCATTTCATTAAATAGTATAAATTTACACTCTGTTGTAAATGAATGTTCATTTTATACTGTAATTTTTTTTACTGCAGAATGTTGCCATTTTAGTATTCACTGTAATCACTCCACTGTGTTGCAAGCAAATGTCATTTATATGATATGTAAAAATTCAGAGAATTCAATTTAAGGGCTCTCAGTCTGAAGTATAAATACATGCAAGCCACGTAACACAAATAAACTTACTCCAGATGGTTGCAGATAAAATCAAATCCTGCCATCATAAGGAATAAAATTCCCAGTACAAATACAGGCAGTTCAGTACAGCTTCTGCTGACCAACCGGGCCAGAAAAATTAGCACCAACCCAAACATAATAAATTGAATGAAGTTTTTGTCACTAATAAGAGACCAAGCATTATGTTTTGTAGTGGTTAAACAGCTTTTCCCTCCGAATGTTTCTGAGAATCTACATGGCTTCCCCCAGCTACGTGCCCAGAAATTACCTGGCAGGTAAATATCTAAAACCAGAAAACTATTGATACAATAAAACAAGTGATTCTAAAGGCAACAATGGTTTATTTGCCTCTCTGCATTACAGCTGCCTGGAGTACTTACAGCACAGCCCAAGAGCATTAACAAACAGCCAAGCTATTTCTTCTCTGTTGATAGCCACCTTATTGCTTTCAGCAGCTAGCAAATTAAACCTTCAAAATAATTCTCATGTGCACTGACTGTAAAGTGAATTTAAATTAAACTAATATATTACAAGAAATGTGAGTACCTAGCCAGAGCTCTCAGCAGCCTCTCCTTCCCAAGCCAGGCTCAAGGCACACAGATAAATATATTTACCCAGTTCACACCTGCCAAGGTGCATCTGCACAAGCCATATGCTGCAGGACACTCCTCAGCCCAGCACTCACACACAGATGTGTTTGCAAACACCTCCTGCCACTGGGAGATGGGGGAGTCCAGCCAAGTGCTGCTGAAACCAAACAGCAAAAGCCTTGCTGCCCATTTCTGCCCTGCCAGGCCCCCTCGTGTCCCCCCCAGCTCGAAAGTGGCAGTAGTCACCTGCTCAGCAGATGAAGGCCCCTTACAGGCCAAAGAAATGAGGTTATTACTGCCAAGAAATGGAGTTGTGACTCAACACCACTACAGCAGGACAAGGAAATCTTGCATGCCCCCCCTGGCTTCCTTTTCCTTCTATTTATCCCTCATTCCCAAGCTTTGGGTTGAGAGCTGGGAGCAGCCTGCAGGGCTCTCACCTTGCCCTTGCTGGCCCCAGCGCAGAGCTGGACTCTGCACTGAGGAGGTTTTCATTTCTCTGTGTTCCTGAGGTGGCTTTAAAGGAATGGAAGTGAACAGAGAGATTTGAAGTGCTCTAAAAAAGGCTCTGGCCTCAAGCACAACTTCTTTGCCCTTAGGCTGCTGGACCAAGCCCTAAAGATCTGAAAACCCTGATGTGATTGAGATTAATTACATTTCTGAGAGGCAGTTACTTTTGGTAGTTGATCAAAGTCAGCTCAGATGAAAAGCTGGGAACTCACTTCTTGTATATTACTTGTTTATTATATAATCATTATTAAAAAATTAGTTTAAGTCCTACTCTTCTGGTTTCTGGTCACATATCAGTTTTGTCTTCTGCACCTCGAGCCTGAAGATTTTAGATTACACTCAAGAACAATCTTAAAAATCTCTGCTCTTACTCCAGGTCAAATTCAAGTTAGGACTCCTGCATGCAACCTCCTGCAAGTATCTCAACAGAATATCATAGCAGAAATGGCTCTTTAGGTCTGGCACTAGGAAAATGGATATAATCAGATTTGAAAGCAGAAAACCTGACTGCAGCAGCACTGTGAAACCCAGGAAGCAGAAAAATGAGAGCAGGTATTGCTTTTCCACAGGAGCAGGCATTGGTTTGGGTTGGAGAGGACCCAAAAGCTCATCTCATTCCCACTCTCTTCCACCAGACCAGGTCCTTCCAAGCCCTGCCCAGCCTGGCCTTGAGCACTTCCAGGGATGGGGCAGCCACAGCTGCTCTGGGCACCCTGTGCCAGTGTTCTTCTCCCTCTGAGCAGAGAATTCCTTCCCAGCAGATAATCTAAACCTGCCCCTGTCTGCTTAAATCCACTGTTCCTTGTCCTGACACTGCCTGCCCTTGTGAGAAACTCCCTTCCCTCCTTTTTAAGGAGCTCCTTTGAGGTGCTGGAGACCACAGTGGGGTCTCTCCAGGGCCTCCTTTTCTCCTGGCTGAACCAGCCCAGCTGCCTCAGCCTGTCTCTGCAGGAGGGGTGCTCCAGCCCACCCTCTGCTTGTCTCCTGGCTGTCCCCACGGGTGGCTGGGTGCCCTGGGTGGCTGCTCAGCCCCGTGCAGAGCAGGACAAACACCACCAAGCTCTGCAGGGAGATCTCACAGGGCACATCCCTCAATATCAGACAGGGAATCATGGCCAACACAAGTCCTGGAGGCTCCTTTCCATACAGACTTGTACACCACAACTCTCCTGACCCCTGTGCACTCACGTGTGAAGCAGTCACTCACTCATTACCCTGTGCAGGGCAGCTCTGATCACCAAAACCTCTTCTACACATTCTTGAGACATGCCCATTACTGCTGGCATTGGCACATTGTTCCTCCTGGATCATTCCTCAGCATTTTAAAGCTGCCCATGCTGTTGCTTGGTACAAGATGGGATTTCCCAGCAATTCATTTCATTTCCTGAATCAGCCTTCCTGGTTGGAAGTTTCCAGCTCCAGTCCCTTGGAAGCCTGTCAGTTATGGGTGGGTCTGGCACCAGAGCAGTTTGGGTGCCCTTTAGAGCAAGAGACAGACACTGCTGGACAGGAGCTGTGTTGTCTGCACTGCAGGTCACAGAGCACTCTGTGTTTCCTGCTAATTAAATTCACTGTTGGAAGCTCCTTACATCTCCACGTGATGTGGAACTGCTGAGCTGGATGCTGCCCCTAATTGCTTTTTCTAACAAGGTTATAAAAGTCACACTGTTATGTCCAGCTATGTCAGGGCCCTGACTACTGTACATGACCAGAAGTGGCATTAATATCACACTGTACTGCATCAAAATTGGATATTAATGAGGCAACTTCAGTCCTCTTTTGGTAGGATCTCATTCTGATCAGTCAAGAGCTGTATTTACACAGGAGTGCTAAGGAGCATTAAAATAAAAATCAAAGTAAAAATCTGACTATCTGTATAACATAAACAATGTGTTAAGACACAGTTGAGCAATACTGTGAACCACAAAATTTCTCTAAAGGCATATTGCAACTTGTTTTCTCCAGCCCAGCACCTGAGGGAGTGGAAAGATGCCAAATTCTCGTGGTGACCCACGACACTCCTTGGCAGGGAGGAGCTGTGAAGAGATTCCTGGATGACCAGAGGCTTTTGCCCTGTTCAACATTTGAGCCAAATGGGTAAGAGGGACAAGGCTGAAACCCTCCAAGCCCATCCCAGAGATCATTGTTTCTGCACTCAGCAATGAATGAACTGGGGAAAAGCAAGTCAGCCCTGCCTGAACCAAGCCCCCTGGCACCAGCATCGTTGCTATTTCCACCTGAAGCCCACACTCCCTGGGAACCCCACTCCTGTGGAAGTCTCCTCTGGGCCCAATCTGCTGTGCTACTGGGCAAAAGATGAGTGCAATTAAAATTAAAGGCTCAGATTATTCACCCAGGCCCAGCAGGAGAGAAGGGATCCTAATGTTTGAGTTACCCATGGGTGCATTCTGCCCCTGCTTGTGCTCCTGCAGCCTCACCAGGGGCCAGAGGCAGCATTCACCCACACAGGACTTGAAGTCTGGGATGGCATTATGGAGGCATAGGTGGTTATGGAGCATTCTCCTGCATTAACTGGCAGTTAATGAGTTAATAAACATTCCTTGGAATGTTTGCTGCCCAGCAGCTGCTGGTCCTGATGGAGACAGCACTGTGCAGGGGGTACAAGCACCACCCTAAACCACCCTTGCAAACCAAACCCACGTGGCACAGGCTTGCCCAAACCCAAGGCCAACTGATTATTAGCTAATGAATCAGTTAATCACAGTCTGATATGTGTTTGGCCCAGAAATGCTGGCTAGTACTACATAGGCAACATGTTTACATAAATATTTTAGGAAGCTTAGTGGCTTCCAAGTTCCTTTATGTTTGCACAGAGCAGAGATCCCTAGGAGAACCTGATAGGGAAGCACAGTGTAACTGAATTATTGTAACAGACACCTGAATAAAAACTGTCTTAAGGCAAGGCAGCTCCAGTGGCTTTACTCACAACTTGCTGCTTTCTCATTATATTCTTTATCTGTTGCTGAGTCAAGAATAAAATCCAATTTTGTCAAACATTTTAAGCAAAATATAAAGGCCAGGGAAGAGTTCTTTTTCAAATGGCTTTCTATTTAGACATACCCTTATCTGAGACCAGGGTAATAAAACATTTTAGCCCTTTCCAACAGCCAGATGTCAACAGAACCAAAACCATCAGCAGCACATCTCTAACTAAGAGGCACCACTGAACAAAGCTTGCCTTGCTCAGGAGCTCACACAATGTTCCATCAAGTTTTTCTGCTTACAGACAGAAGAAAAAGCTTGGGTTATCCTGTCACTTTACATTTCCACCAGGAACCCAGGTAGGACTTCCATGGCTTTGGTTTTTCTGGAGCTTATTTTCAGGCAGGCATTTGGTGTCAGTCTGATCAGGAGAGCAGGGCAAAGCAGGGACATTCACACACCTCCCTGCAAGCTCCAAATGCACAGCAGAGACTTGTGGGACGTTTCTCAGATGGCAAAGAGAACACCCTGGGGTTGAGGGCTGTTCTGTGCCTGGAACAGCCAAAATTGCCTGTAAGAGAAGGGGAGCTGCAGCTGTTGCCAGCAGCATCTCTGTGCAGCAGCACAGGCTGTCCCTTGGGGCAGCTGTGCCACGCAGGGCTGGTGGCTCTGAAGCACTGAGACCCCAGGGGAGCTTGCAGAGGTGAGAGGAGACTCTCACATTCTTACAGGACAGCTGGAAGACCACAGGCACCTGGCTACCTGGCTACAGCAGCAGCTGGGCCCCATTTCTCAGATCACTTCTCATTTCCCCACATAACAGAAAAGGTAATCACTGCCTGCACTCAGGCACAACAGAGGTGCTCCCTTGGGGTGCTGCTGTCATTGTTCTGTCACCCTTGGCTGGGTGCTGAGCTGGCAGGAAGGTACAGGGGCTCTGTTTCAAGAGGCTCAACAAGACTGAAAGCACCCTACTGGCTGTATAAAAACCCCAAAAAGGAAAACACTGAGAAAGGTTTCAGTGTGCACATTGTGTAAAGAGTCACAGGAGAGTGACATGAGTGGGGTGCACAGAGGTTTGTGTGCTGGTTGCTGATTCCTATTTGCAATTCAAGAGGTCTGTGATTGATCAGACCATTGTTTCTTCTCCTCTAAGTACAGTCCTTTCCACCCTCAGGGGAATACCAGAGAACAAGGAGAGAATAATGCACTTAAGTTATAAACCTGTGGCATTTGGTGGGTATTTTAACTGATGCTGGCATTTTATTACTGATATCAAATAAAGAATTATACAGCCTCATTCAGCCTGATTTCCCTCACACTATTCCAATCAGCAGCAGTTGCAGCCTAAGCCTCAGGTTGGAGATTATATTTGCAAATTAGATTTTGAGGGGTGGGGGAAGATAAATCTGTTAGTCCATGGTTTGATCAGAAGTTTGAAAGCCAGTCTTATACTGAAAGGGTGAAATCCTGCTGCCAAGTCAACATGAGCCTCATCCAAAATTTCTCACAGCTCTTTTAATAGCATAAATCTTTCAAGCTAGTACATCTGGGTCTCTGAAACAGTGGCAGCAGTATTTCAAATATTCTCAAAGGCAGACACTTGGATGGGCTTGAATTGGTGACAATAATTGTGAGGATCAGCATCTCAGGCCAAGGAGAACCACGCAGGGCAGGCTCAGCTGTCCCACAGGAAACACTTGAGCAAAGCAGGATGCCAGGGCTTCACAGAGGAAAGGCTGGAGGGCACAGCAGCACACGTGCTGAGTGGCAGAAAATCAACAATTTTGGCACTGCAGCCACTCCAAAACACCTCTCACCCAGCACACCAAGGCAAGGGATAGAACAGGGGAGTTCAGTGAAAAATGAGAAAATACTTGGTGTGCTCAGGGCACCAGATAATCAATATTTGTTCCCCAAACTGTAACTGATGAACCCAAACTTCCTTTAGGGCACAGAAGGCACCACAGGAGATGCACCAAGCAGCCTTCAGCAAAGCAGCTGCCAGAGCTTTCCCATCAGCAGCATTCTTCACACAGTGCACTTAAGGCAGGTCACAAAACAGCAAGGCACCAGCTGCTTGCAGTTACTATTTATTTTTAAAACAACATTGCCAACCCCAACTTTTCTTAAGACAAATCTGACCAAGTTATATACAATACTTTCTCTCCCCCCAGCCATTTAAATCAATTTGATAAGCAAGCCAGATTGCATGCCAGTGCTTCCAACAATTAACTTGCAAGAAATGCTGTGATGAACCTTAGTCTCTTTTCACACTGACTTTATTATACCCACAAAACTTTACACTTGTTCATATACAATGTGAAAATAAAACACTGCCAGGCTAGCAGACAAATCAGTGACCTAAATGTTCCAGAAAATGAAATGATTTATGCCTTGGCTGTCCTGCAGGGCTTGCAGAAGCAGGAAGAAGTATCACCAAATAACTGGAATTCAATAATTCCCCAGAAGCAGCAGTTCCCATAACCTCAGGAAATTCTGATGCAGTGGGTAGGAGAAAATACATCTCTCTGGCAGCTAACTACAAAAAGAGAAAGTGGGATGCTCAGGAAAAAGAAAACACTGAAAAGAGATTAATACCCTGGAAGATATATAGGCAGAGAAGGAGCAGAAGATTTCTTCTCTGTCAAGCAGAGAGTTACAGATCCATCCTTTCCAATTTGTTCACAACCACCTCTATTTTTGTATTCATTCCAACCCCTGGCTTTGAAGTGGTGGGTTATGGGAGTGAAATGAAAGGACCCATTAGAAAACATCTCTTGATCAGCCCTTTGGTCTGACCAGCTGAGCTTCTTTTAATGCCATGCAAGAGAAGCTGAACAGGCCCTCAAGCAGAGGATGCTCCTGGCCTTAACTGGAGCCTGATCAAATCATTGTCTTCCTATTAGAGGGTGCAGTCTTGCAGCCCTGCTGCTGAAACGGTGCTTTGATCATATCTCATGGAAAACTGGCAAGAGCAACCATTTAATGTCACATTTCTGCTTTTACTCTACAGCTCTTATTACTTTAGATGCATAAAAAATGCATGGCTGCTTATAAATCTTTGATTGCATTCCAGGCTAGACCTGTTACATTTTTCACCTCCCCTCCAGGATAAAGCCTGGAAAATGCCCACAGGCCATACAGGGCTTGGGATACTCTGCAAATGGGAACATTCAATGGAGAGCAGCAGCTGCTCCCAGGAATGGCACCAAAACCAGGAATTTGTCCTTTTAAGCCAATAATTACATTTAAAGTGTGAGAGGCAGCCTCAGTACTACAGGGCTGAGATGCTCCTCTTGTCATTGTCCCTCCTTTCAGGTTCCTGCTGCAAGACAGAGCATGACCCCAAAAATGTGAGCTGGTAATAATTATTATTTTACAGCTCCACACAAGAAAACCACCCTGGGAAAGGGGCACACCTGACAGGACAGCCTAGAGCCCTGGAAAAGCGAAAGAGTAGCTTACAAACCTACTTAGCAGCTGGCAGGGAGCACTCATAAAATGTTCAGTGTGGCTATTGAGCACCTGCATTGATCCAAACTGCTATCAGCAGCTACTCCTGCTTGCAAGTATTCCCCACATCACTCACCCTTCAGTCCTCCTCCTCCTCCTGCTGCTGCTGCCTCAGTCCCCACAGGGCCAGGCAGCCCAAATTAAACTTGCTGCAGTGACAAAACATCCCTGGAGGAAACACTTCTCCCTGGGAAATGGCCCATGAAGCTGTGCAGGCATCCTAAAAAGCTCTGAAAAACCCAAAGAACGAGGCACTTACCAAGGGCAATGGTGAGAAGATGAAGAAGAAAAATAAACTCCAACTTGCAAAGCAAAGATTTTTGGATGTCCACATCACACCTGCTGAAAGAGGGCCCACTGTAATTCTTGCCATACCACCTGTTGCCTTAATAAAGGAGCTGGGCAGCCTTGCAGCTTAAACCTGAGTTTGAAGAGCAGGTATTTCTCTACTCATATTTTTTTTAACTCCCACAGAGGTATTTCGACTGAAATCACAAGACAAAAACCCCCCACGAGTGAAGGAAGGGGTGGGAAATGCTCCTTTGATCACACAGGTGCTGGTGGTGAAGGGAGATTTGCACCTGGGCCAATTACCCATTAATCTGCAGCAGCCCCACCTTGCTCTCAATCCTTTTGCAGTGCCAGCCCAGCCTGGTGCCACCTCTCCCCTCCTCGCTGACCACTTCCTGCACATGCTGCTGCATTTTACATTTTGAAACAAACTCCTAGAGCTCAGGCACTGAGCAGCCTGCAGCCAGCAGGCTCTCCTGGTTTCCAGCCTCCTTTTCTTTGCCAGCCAGGAACTGCATCAGGAGATTAGGAGGAAAATGTGTTATTTCCACGAAGGCTGACACAGCCTTTTTCTCCATTTATACCTACTGATTTTTCCCCCCTGATGCATTATATGAGCTCCTGTCTCAGTTTCATTTGTTTTTGACAGCAGTGTTTTTAAATCCTTTGGAAAATGTGTGTGCTGTGGAGTGAGGGTAGGCCAGGTGTGGATCATTTCACACTGCAGGGAAATGAGCCCTCTTTCCTCCAGAATAATCAAATCTGCTTCTACAAGCCTTTCCCTACTGACACAGCCCCCAGCTACCTTATGCCACTGGATAAATATTCCAAGGTCACCACTCCAGGATTTCCGCTGGAAGGCAGAGCTCCCAGAAACACAGGGTTAGGGTAAGGAAAACTGTCCTGTGTGGAGCTTGGCTCCCTAAGAGAAGAGAATTTCTCAGTACTTAGAGGTGAATATTGAGAAAAGGAAAGGCTTTGTTTCTAGTTCCAACATTACCTGAGGAATATCAGTTATGAAAGAGGGATAATACACAGTTTTACCAGGAGTGATAATATGTTTTAAAGTGCCATATAATTTTCTTTCTTTTTTTTTCTGACTTGGTGGAACATAGCAGATGTAAAACCCATTTGAAAAGTAAAGGATGCTTTGCAATGTTACCATGCAGGCACAGTGCCTGTGTCAAATTCACCTTAGATGACATTTCTTTTTCATGAAGGCACTGAAGCTTTCACCTAAAAACCTCTTTACATGTTTTCCTTTCATTTTCTCCCCAATTAGCTTTTTCAGTAGAGCTAAACTGGAGGTTAATCTGATTAACTTTAGTGTTGTCTACATGAGAGTCCTTGAGATGCATCAGTTCTACCTAAAGAAGGGTTTAAATTCAGGGCAGAGGAGTCAAAGTGCACGAGTCCATCCTCAGGGATACCTGTTCAAGGCAGCCTGACCACAACTAATCAGTTTAAGTGGACAATGCACAAGAGCATGTAGTGACAGGACCAGTGACAGACCTGGTCTGTCTGACAGAGAGCAAGTTTGGATTAGATATTAGAAAAACAAACCCTTCTTTACTCTGAGGGGGTGAGGCACAGGTGGCCCAGAGATGCTCCATCCCTGGAGCAGGTCCCGAGCAGCCTGGGCTAGGGAAAGGTGTCTCTTTAAGGAGGATTATTATTATTTAAGGGTAAGATGTCTCTCTAGGGGAATTANACGAGTCCATCCTCAGGGATACCTGTTCAAGGCAGCCTGACCACAACTAATCAGTTTAAGTGGACAATGCACAAGAGCATGTAGTGACAGGACCAGTGACAGACCTGGTCTGTCTGACAGAGAGCAAGTTTGGATTAGATATTAGAAAAACAAACCCTTCTTTACTCTGAGGGGGTGAGGCACAGGTGGCCCAGAGATGCTCCATCCCTGGAGCAGGTCCCGAGCAGCCTGGGCTAGGGAAAGGTGTCTCTTTAAGGAGGATTATTATTATTTAAGGGTAAGATGTCTCTCTAGGGGAATTAGATGATCTTTAAGGTCCCTTCCAGCCCAAACCTTCCATGCTCTGTGTGTGCAGCATGCATCCAGTTTGTCTGGTTTGTCAAACCCTCCCAAAGGCTGCAGTCCCGTGTTTAGCTCAGGACAACCTCCCTGTGAGAGTGATGCTGGATGATTTCTTGCCCTTTTGGTTTTATATGTTCTCTGTGTTCTTTACTCATGTATTTGGAGCTCTGTGGCCTATCATTGCATTTGTAGCTAGTTTCCTTTGTATTTTTCCCTGCCCTGGTAGGCAGAAAGACAAAGCATATTCCAAAGTCCTTATCCCACCTTGGTTCTTTCTGGGAGCCAAGGCCAAAACCAGCTTTTCAGGACACCTGTTCATCAAGTTCTGTTTCCACCCAAGGAGGGAGGATTTAGAGAGGGGGGAATTACCTCACCTCTTATGTCCCTAATTGGTGATTTTTGTCAAATATTTGCTAAACTTATAAAAGTTGTACAAAAACCCCAGTCCTCCTTGGAAAGAACACTGACCACTAGGATATTTTGAGTTGCAAAGTTCTACCTCCTCCTTCTCCTTCAGCAGATAATAATACATGGAATAATTCAGTGTTGTAATAGGAAATAATAAAAATGCCAACAACTGTTCATGCACGACCTCCTAAAGGGAACCTTTGTGCTTTTAAAAATCAACAATCTGAGACTGAACTGGGAGGTTAAGGTGACCCCCCTTGGTGCAGCTGAGTCTGCTGCATATGGGAGTGCTTTGTGTCAGGTTTCTGTGCTGGCACAAGTACATGGGACCAGGCACAGAGGAGGAGTTCTGAACCCCTCTGCAGACAGATGAATGAATTCGAGCTGAAGCAGCAGCACAGATCTTACACTGGCCAGTCCAAAAATAGCAAAGAAATCCCTTTTCTGCATTTAGCACCGTGTGGATGGGTTTCTGTGCTCATTGATGAGCTCCTAGGCCAGCTCAAATTTTACAAGAGCTGTAGCTCTTTATTTCCACAGTCAAAGGAGTGCAGGAGTTTTGAATATTAGCACGATATTAATCTCCCTTTTTGCTTTCACTGCATTCAGCACTGCTGGCTCCACTAAATAACACATAAATCTCAACTGTCTATTATAGAAAGATTATTTTGAAAAAAGGGGTTCTTGCCAGACTATTACCCATTTTGTACCACTTTTTCTTTCCTTGTTCTGTCTTTTTTTATCCTTCTATGAGAATGAAAGATTTTTCCTCTCCTTTTTCTTTCTTTTTGTCCCAATCTAATTCTCATGGCTGATATATAAGAGCACCCATACAATGCAGTTTTTCATTTTGGCAGCTTTTTTTAAACAAATTCCGTAGCATGATCCAGCCAGTGACAAATGACCCAGGACTTCCACTTGGAATGCTAACACTGAATTATCTGGCTTCCTGGGGTCTGATGGAGATGCAGGGAGAATTAAAAAAATTACTGCACAGGAGCAGTGGTGAGTGATGTAGGGCCTGCATGCTGAGCTTTTGACCTCCACTGTTACTACAGTAACTGTGCAATGCATTGTGCTCTCCATTCTCAGGCTTGCCTTGGAAGCCAATTAAATTAAAAGGCTATTCATTTCATTCTGTTTGTCTCCAGGACACTCACATAGAAATGCAAACGATTCCTGTTCAGAGCTCCCTGCTTCAGAGAAACTGATATTGTACTGCTAATTTGTGATAACACCACAAACCAATGTGCAATCTGCCCTGATTTAAAAGATGTGCAAGGGATGTACACTGAACTTACAAAACACTGATTAGGGAGATCATGAAATTAAATTTTCTGAAGGGCAGGGCTTTCAAACCCTCAAGGCAGCTCTTTTTCTTGGTTTAATCAGATAGTTAATCACTGCAACTCAGGCTTTCCAAGAGCCAGGTTCATCAATAGTGGGAAGCATGGATTTGTTGTATTGAACTTTTACAGTCTCAGGAAAGCTCGGTGGAAAGCAAAGCTGTAGAAGGTGGTTGCTAAAGCACTGTGCTGCTTTAAAAGAAAACAATGGGGGAAATGAGAGAATATTGCCTAGTAAAACCTGATCCAACAGAGAAACACAGTCCCAAATATGCTCTTCTCTTAAACACGAGTCTTGTCTCCAGCTCAGTGAGAAATTAACATTTCTGTTAAACCACAGAAAACAAATTGGCACAAAACATTATTGTCCTGTGGTTTTACTCTAAATTAAGTTTGTGGTATAATTCCCCATGCCACTTTGAGAAGTGTAATTTCAGATTTGGAGGAATGACCTTCACATTGCAGTGAAGCAGGAGGACTCCAACACCACCCTGCAGGATATGAAATTACATCCTGCAAACTGCCATTTGTAGATCATTTTTGCAGGCCAGCAACCACAAATTGGAAGGCGCCTATCATCAGTGGCAGATCAAATGTTAGGGCTTTTCTAATGGCCATGGTACTGAAGGTTTGCTGATAGAGAAGATGTGGGTTTGTAACAGAGGCTGCAGCTCCACTGCACTTTATCTGGACATGGCTGGCAGGGTGTAATAAGGCAAAAGAGGCTGAAATGATAAAAAATGTCTCCAGGCTTATGAAAACCTGGCAGTTTAGACAAAATTGTCAAACATTGAACTCCCTTTGTCAGAGAGATGAAATCAGTCTGGCCCAGAACCACTCACCTGCAGTGCCAAAACCCACGGACCTTCCACCAGGGCTGAGTTGAAGACACTTCTCCAGCTTGAGGAAATGAACTTGCTTCCCCCTGCTATGATTGAATCAGTTTTGTTTTCTTCCCTCCGTGGCTGTCAATAAAATTTCAATCAGTTATTGAAGTATCAGAAGACAGGGAAATTTAAAGGGAAAAGCTGATAAGTGAGAACAAGCTTGGAAAAAGAAGCAAACATGAGAATTTCAGGGTGGTCACTTCAGCCTGTCCAGTCACCCTCTGCTGCATTGACTGGAAGGAACTCAATAAAATGAAGGGTGAATGCTTCAGAGATGACTGCAGGAGGATTTTTAGGAGGATTTTATGCCACAAAGTGTCAAACAGGTGAGCTGTTTAGCTGGCTTCCAAAACCAAGGCAATAAATGTGGTGTATTGTGACCCAAAGCCCCTGGAGGGGTTTGTAGATGTTGGTGTCCAACAGCAGAAGGCAAAACCTGCACAGTAAGGACAGGAACTCTGGCACATTTTGCTATAAATTGCCCTGCTGTGAAGTTTCTTGATCCATCTCCTGCCCTGGCTGGACTGGGCCCTGCTGAAAGAGAAGATGCTGTGATTTAAAATCCATGGGTCTGTGGGATATGGAGCTTCAGGTCTCCTGTGTCCTTTGCTGCCTCATTTCCCTGCTCTGAGATACTTTTCCTCATTATTGTAATTGCCTTGACTTTGAGGCAAAACTTCTTCTCCCTGCCTCAGTTTGGCAGCTTAGATGATGAGGTCTCCAACAAGAAAGGTCTGTCTACGATAATTTATTTTTCTTTGTTTTTTTAAGTGTAGCTTCTCAAAGCTTTTATTTTTTTTCCTATGACAATTTCCAAGCTAAAGCTTTTCCAGAATGGGATTCTATTTGACAAGAGAGGACAGAAAGTGTCCAACATGGATTTTTCAATTCATTTTTTCCTAAATGAAAAGAGCTGTTTTAAATGACTAATTTTTTTCTTTTTAAAAAGAAAGGTAATTTTGGAGTTTAGAAAAACCTGGAGGGAGAAGCTGTAGATGGAACTCAATTCTGCAATGTAACAATGACCAAAGACTCAGCTAGTTTTGAAGAAGAACTTTATTTTATAGAAGAAATAACATTTAATTACAATAACTGATGATAAAAAGAAGCATGATGGAAGGGAAAGAAAACTTATTTCATATAAGGACTTCTCAATGCATTGTGAACAAGAGCTGATGAGGACAGATTACCTTGGTTTTTTGTTTGTGTGAGGTGTTCTTCCCAATCACTTCAGGCATGGTGTCCTCTCCAGAGGTATGAGAAGACCTGAGAGCTGAAAGTAACAGGGAAAATACACTTTTAAACATGGAAAAGTATCTGATCATGCTGATGACTATGCATGGTTAGCAGATATTGCACCATGCACATGGTCTATTATGTTATTCTGCTTTTGTGTTTTTGTTAGGACAGAAAATTAAAAAAAAACAAACTTCTTTGCATGATAGTGCTGAAAATAAACAGAAAAACACCCTAAAAATAGCTTTGATTTTCCATGTAAACTCGAGCATTTTTTAAATGTAGCTCTTTCCATAAATAAAAAAACGTTATCAAGGAAGAAAAGAAATGTGGTGAAGAATAAATCAGTGGGAGTTTTTAATGTCACACTCCTCTTATTCTCATTTTGGGCACACATGCAGCATGCACAGGCAGGGAGCTCCTATTTCTCACTAAGAGTAAGTTCAGGCAGGCTGTGCTGCCCAAAGCTCCAACCTTGGTGTCACAGAAGTCTCTAAAAAAAAAGCCTTTCTTAAGGAAGATGAAGAATATCTGAGTCACATCATCAATAAAGGATTACTAAAGGAAAAAAAACCCTGAGACTTAAAAAAACAAGTTTATGAGTAGACCCCTCTTAGTTAAAGTTGTTGTTTTCCAAGGAAAGCTGTTGAGAAAAAAGGAGGATCACTAGAGAAGAGATAATTTTATTAGTTCATCTGTCTAATTAGAGGTTTAAGCTATGAGGATCAGCCACATTCTGGCTTGAAAGGTCAAATGTGAAGCTCATGAATAATTAGATTTTAGAAATCAGGCCAAAAGAAGTTCCAAAATTAGAGAGTGTTTTGGCCAAACCTTTAAAGTATCTCCCAAGTAAACCAAAGTTAATTAAATAAAATGTTTCATGACTGATTAGAGTGTACATTTGACCATCAGCTGCATCTCACATTCTGCTCCCCACCAGCTGGAACGCTGAAGAGACTTTTTGTAACTTCATTAGAGCTACCTTGTGGGCCCATTTAATCATATAAAAGCTGTAATGCAGATGCACAAGTACAGCTCTGCCAGCTGCTGGCTGCTGCTGTGTCCCTTTGCCTCTGCCCACACACACTCCCCCTCTGCCTGGGGACTGCCCTGGAGGGAGGCTTGGCTGCAGGAGCAATGGATTTTTCCTGCCTAACATCCAGAGTTCCTGAGGGAGCAGGAGAGACACAGGGCTTCCTTGCCAAGGGAACCCCCTGAGCAAAGTGCTTCTCTGATAAAATAGAGAATTTTGGGGGGGAATAGGTAAGTTACTACTGAGAGGACAATACTCACCTATCCAAGTGCTTGAAGTGGTTCTTTTGATTCTCTTTCTCAAGGAACTGCAAGGCTCTGGCACAGCACTTCCCTTTCTAGCCAAAGAGAGGAAAAAAGCCTTGGCTGGGTCAAGCAGTTGGATTTTCAGGATGAAATGGCTTAGTGTCATCTTTGTCATTGGCTCCACAGCAAAGCAATGGAAGAGATGAGCAGCACTGCACACAAGGGAGGTGAGCAGCTCATCAACATGCAGACTTCAGGCCATGCAGCACACTTACAGGAGCATCACATTGGAATGGCACCATTTATCTCTGTAATCTTTCCTCTTCTTGGCTGTATTTCATTCCTCTCTTTGTCTGACCTCCAGCTCCTCTTTAGGAGGAGCAGCAAGAGCAGAGGCAGAGGGAAATAACCAATTTATATCTCAGTCTTTGGTCACTGAGCAGCCTCTCTCCAGAACTAATAACTCAGAGAAGTTCCCACGTGCTCAAGGCTGACTCTGTGCACGTCTGCTGATCAGCTTCAAATTATAATCAGGATATCAGAACACAACTTTGCAAAGCAAGTGGCTGAGAAGATCAGCAAATACTCACCAGTGAGAAGGAAACAGAGCTTTGGAGGGGATCAGTCACAGAGCCTGGGAAGGGACAGAGCCCTTGACAGGGACCATGCTGGTGGATCTCATGACTGAGAACAGCGACAGCCAGGCTCTTTCCCTCCAAAACCAACCCTGAAGTCACCACCTGCAGTGCAGAATGGATGCTGTGCAGACAAAGTGCCCTCTCCACGGCTTGTGAGAGGAACACCTTTGTTCCTGTGTGAGCAGGCCCAGGGAGCAGCAGGGTGCTGAGGGACCCAGCTGCTGTGTAGAGCAGCAGCAGCACAATGAGCTGCCTGCTCCATCGAGCTGCCTGCTGCCCTGAGGCCCCAGGACCTGCCTGCCAGAGCAGCAGGGCCACAGTGCAGCCCATGGAGCCAGGGGCAGCAGCGGCATGGACGGAGTGCAGGCTCTGTGTGATCCTTCTCCCTCCTCTGCACCCCTGACAGAGCTGCTGTGGGGCTTTAAACCCCTCAGTTCCTCCTGCTCTCAGCTTGGCTACACCATGGAGAGCACAGGGAAGAGCAGGTGTAGAAGGAGCTGGCAGGATACTCATTAAGACCTGATTTTGATGGAGATGACAAGCCAAATCACTCCTAAACTTCTGCTTCTCAGCATTCAGCTTCAAGGATCATTTGATTTACAGCCAGAAAAATTACCTGCAGTGATATTGCTGGGGAACTAGAGCCTCCAGTCGTACTTTGTTTCCATCTCAGCTGCTCTGCATTGAATATTCCCCTTGGAAATTCAGAGAGCAACTGCACTCTCTGTTAGATGTGTTATATAAAGACAATCAGAACGAGGTGTTTGGGCAGTGACCTGCTTGATTTTATTTTCAGCATTTTCTCCTTCCCACCTCCCCACATACATTTGTGAAGGATGAAATAATTTCACCCCTCCTGACTCAGTTCTATTCTTTTTCAATGACAGAACACTTGAGGTTGGTAAGTGAACTGTGTGAGGCTGGGTCATGTTTTCAAATGAAGAAAAAAATGCCCCACAACCCTGAAGCAGATTGATATAATTTTGGTTTCATAGCTGACAATCATTTTTCATCATTGTTTCAAGCATGAAGGATTTAGCAATGGCTGCATTAAACTTCAGTGGCACAAACCTTTGATGTTCTGTCAAGCAGCTTTGCTTTTCTCCCTGTCATACAGACTGCAGTCACAAATTACTCCCTGGCAATCCTAGGTGAGGATTAGGAGGATTATTAGAAAAAGATGAGGTTTAAAGGGTTATTAGAAGTAACTTTGGGTTTCAGCCACATGCAAACATGCAATTGTGTCCTTCACAAAAATCCTGATTTTCTCATTTTAATGTGCTGCTGTTTTTTCTCTCTCTCAGCTGATCTCTTTGGTTGGGCATTTTCACCTCAGATTCCAAGTGATCAAAGTGTCAGGAGCATTGCCTCCTAAGAGAAAGCCCTGAAACCAACAAAAAGCCCACTTTAGCAATCTGCTTGTGAGCTGCAAGCACAAGCACAGAAGCTGAGCACAGCACATGTCTCTCTGAAAGGACAGTTGTGCTGCTTGCAGTGTGACTCTGCAGCATAAAACTGCATGGCAATATAGAATTAGAATGTAGAGCTTTCTTTTATTTGAGGCTACTGCCTTCACAAAGGATGTTCCATCTATTTTCCTAGTTAGGAATTCAGGAGAATTTTTTGCCTTGGCTTGAGTTTTCTTGTGGGCACACATTTAAATTAAACAGTCACAGTGCAACTGTTGGGGCTTAAAAATCCACATTTTACCCATTAAAGTCTTTCACCTAAACAGTGTGTACTCAGCTGGTTTTTCTGACTTGCAGTTTTACTCCACCAACAGCACCTTTGATTTAGTGTATTCTGTATTTTGCTATCACACTGGATTCTGTAGACCCAGAATCTTCGTGACTGCAGGGGATTTTTATCATCCCAATGGGCTTTAGCTGTAAGATGGGGATAACAAAACTTCTCCAAGTAATTGATCTACCCAAGGTTATACAAGGAGTGGAGGTTAAAGAATGTCAGCATCTTCCTCAGAGCCTGGGAAATTAATCCTACAGATCATTACTAAGGTATTTGAATTTTAGGATGATGCTCAGGCTCTATTGCAAATATTTTACAGGAAACTGCCCTATTTCAATAATCTCTAATGCAATGTGGGAAGAGCACAGCAGTTTAATGAAGGGAGGAGGGGGAAGTAAGAGTAACTAGTAATAAATCAAAGAAATGGGCTTAGTTGTCTGAAGGAGATTTGCAGATGAGCGTTTCCTAAGTATAATCATGTACAGACAGATTGGTATTGAGATCCTCAAAACTGGGTAATTCACTCCAAATTTCAGGGCTTACAAGATGTAAAGTGACCTCTTCAAAGAGTAGGCAGTGATGAGAGTTCAGATCAAACAAACTTTCCTTTACACCTTAAGAATTCAGTGAGACTATATAAGCACCATTTAAGTGATTAGTTTTTGGTGTGCTACTACTCTCACTTATTTCTCAGTATTTAATTATCAAATACCTCAATGAACTCCTCAGGATACAGCTACAACTCAAAAATTATTCACTGAAAAGAGCTGTTGAATAACATTTGACACACACACAGGAATCCATTTGTAGATAATCCTCTATCAGCAAAATTCATTGACTAAATTATATGTGGTTAATTATTCATCCAGCTCTCAGCACACAACTTTCCCCCCTCCCTTCTGACAAATTCCTAAAATGATCAAAATGCTGAGCACAGCCCAACAGTTTGTGCAGCCTCTTGCCTCTGCCTCCCTTCCAGTCCTTCAGTAAGCAAACCCTTCTGGTTCAGCAATTTGCAAACCAGGGAAACCTTGACTTGCAATTACAGAACTGCTGCAAGGCACTGCAGTCAGCAGCAATGCCATCCAGGGGATCCACAGCTGCAGAAATGCAGGCACAGCCATCCTTCCCTCCACAGGACTTCTGCTGGAAATGCAGCCCTCAGCTCTGAGTGCTGTGATTTATTGGAGGGAGAAGCGATGAGAAAACACTGTCAGGCTTCTGCAGCCACTGAGAGATGAGACTGATCCCTTCCTGCACATCACACTCACCAAAAGGGCAGGAATCCACAAGGCTACAAATTAAAAGATCCTGGAGGTGTGGGGTGGGAGGAGGGATCAGAAGGGTAAACTTAGCTTGGGATTAGCTTTAAATCCTGAGAAACATTAAACAAATTCTGGCTGCTTCCTGAATTACACCTTGCCTCTCCCAGTTGTTCCTTTATTTGTAATTCTGCAGCACAAGTACAGACCCACACTCCCCCTGCTCCTGGCTTGCAGCCACTTGGGCCAGCAGGATCTGCCTGCTCTGTTGTGCTCCATTTCCCACATATCTTCTTTAGAAACCACTGATTAAGATCTTAGACTCGGTGTGCTTTTAATTCTGCTGTGAAATCCTCACTTTGGGAAGATGCTGCTTTGGCTGACAAGGCCTTGCACCCATCTGTGGCCCTGGGCCCTGCTCTTTCCTTCCCTTCTCTTCCCACAATCGCATTTTTATGGGATCTCTTGTAGACTACAGAAATAAACTCTCTTTTCCCACCCTGTCTGCACAGTGCCTGGTTTATACTATTTATATAACAGCTCTCTAACTATTAAAGGGTAAAACTGCAGCTACAAAATTCATACTGCACAGATCTCTAAGCCTGAATTAGCCTTCCCTTGCTTGTGAGAATTTGTATTAAATTCCATAGTCCAAGGCTTTGCTGACCATTCTCAGCCCTGAACCATTCCCATAACTTCTCATCTGATTTCTGGAGCATCAGATTCTGTATGATATTAAGTACCCTACCCTAATCCTGTCTGCAGGTGATCCTCCTCTGCCTTGCCTGATCACAGTTAGCCTGAAAAGGCCTCCCTTCTGCTCCTGCCCTGCACATGAGCATGGAGTCTCTGAAATTCCCTGGGAAATACCACCCTTTATACCTTTGGCTCCTCAGACACAGGGGTACACTGGCAGACTACATTGTGCTAGACCTTCTTAGTGCAGAGTTGTCCTTCCAAGGCTTATCCTAGGGCTTTTCCTAGGGCTTTTCCTGTGCTGATGTGGGAAGAAATAACAGGAGAGCCTGCAGGTTTGGGAGGGGAGGCTGGCTGCAGCCCTTACCTGTCATTTGCAGCTCACCCTCTGTAAGGCAGCTCTGTTCCACGTGGTAAACAGGCTTATTTATTCTTCTCACATCTCATTACTAATGCTTTCCATGTCTCCCAAGCAGACAAGCAACCAGCTTCTGTCCTTGGATACCAGCCCAGCTCTCCTTGACTCCACCAGCACGCAGAGAGTATCTTTGGGAAGAATTCAGCTCAGTGTAGCATTTACACTGCATGCTGGTTATTAAAACAGCCACTGGCTCCTGTTTCATAAGCAGAGATATAAATTCCAGGCCATTACATAAAATGAGTTTACAGAGCATTTATTTAGCTACAGCTACAGCCTGTGGGTCTCTGCTCACCCTTTGGAGGAGGAGAGGGACAGCCCTGCTCCCCTCTCCTGCAGAGGTGCTGGTACAAACCAGGAGGAACATTGCACATCCCACTCACTGCCTGGGAACTCGAGGGGAATTCTGTGGGCAGCAGGGCAGGCAGGGAGGGAAGGAATTCTGCCCCTGTGCCCTGCTCAGGTGAGACCAAGCTGCAGTGCTGAGGCCACACCTGGGTCCAGCACAGGAAGGACACGGAGCTGTTGCAGTGAGGCCAGAGCAGGGCACCAAGGGGATCAGAGGGATGGAGCAGCTCTCCTTGAGGGAAGCTGAGAGCTGGGGCTGTTCAGCCTGGCAAAGAGAAGGCTCAGGGCTCAGCTCACTGTGGCCTCCCAGTCCCTGAAGGGAGCCCCCAGCAAAGAGCAGAGGGACTGTTCTCTGGGGCTTGGAGTGCCAGGACAGGGGGAATGGCTGCACACTGACAGAGAGCAGGGGCAGATCAGATGTCAGGAGGAAACTCTTCCCTGTTTGGGTGGTGAAACACTGGAACATGTTGCCCAGAGAAGCTGTGCCTGCCCCATCCCTGAAGGTATTCAAGGCCTGGATGGGGCTCTGAGCAGCCTGGGATAGGGGAAGGTGTCCCTGCCCACCTTTGGGGGATTGGAACAGGATGATCTTTGAGGTCCCTCCCAACCCAAACCATCCTGTGGTTCTGTGGCACATCAGTAAAACCAGCCTGAGATCCTGCAGCTGATCCAGCTAACATGAAAAGGTGAGATGCTTTTGAGTAAGATTGTGCTGCAGAGCAGAGCAATGCCCAGGCCTCTCTCAGGTGTCCTGTGCCTCATTTCTTCATCCATAAAATAGAGCTAATACTTCCTTTACACACAGGTGATAGGGAGATGAAAGATGCTCAAAGATCAAGTCTAGTCCATAAAAACATGACAAGCTTGATTCACTATAAGCTGGCAACCACTGTAAGTTTCAAAGGCAATTCCATTCACAGATTTTAGTGCTGTTTCAGAACATTAATGCCTACTCTGCCACTGCAGTTTGCTTTGCAAACCCACAGCTGTCAAATAGAAGTCATTAGGGGCAGTGGGGAGAAGCCAGAGCTCTTGTAAGGAGTGGCCAGGAGCAAATCAATTCGTGTTGGCTATGAATTTTGTATCCAGTTGTAGTAGACAGTTTATATTCCCCCTCTGGCTGTTGTTCTGAGCTGTCTTCAGATGCATAGGGACCCCCCTTAATTGCTTTATAGGCTGTTAACATTGCAGAGGTTTTATAACCCCAGGCTGGGACCTTCAGGCTAAAAGCTGCCAGGGGAGCTCATGTGCACCAGCTCACTGGAGCTGTGCTGATGGAGAGCTGAGGGTCTGATTTGTAATTAAAGAGTAAGGAAATTGACTCCTGAAAAACAGTTCTGGGATGAAGGTGGAGTCTGCTATGAACTCAATGGCTTTGGAGTTTCAGACAACAGCTTTTACATTTTTTCTGTGCCAGGAAGCAGCCTGTCACAGATTATGCTTCCCTCACCTAACCAGTCACAACCCACTGCCCACACAGTTGTATCAGCAAACAAAGCACAATATCCCAGGCTGAATTTAAAAAAAAAAATTAATTCTAGCTAATTTACCTGATCCAGTCACAGAGATAATTTCATGAGCACAGTCAAAGGAGTGTGTTAACATCCCTAAAACTGAGGTGGCTACTTCTGGTGGCTTTCCCAGCAATTAGCCCTCACAGAAATCACCCCCACCCGATACCCCCAAAAAGCAAATGATGAAAGTCCTTAGCCTAGAAGTCAACTTTAAAGAGAAAAAAGAAAAGGGCCTCCTCACACTCTCTGTACAGGGCTCTGTGTCCATTGTTAATGGCCAATAAAAGATTTCTCCAGAAATTCTTTGTGCCACTTCCAGTGCCCCTCATAGAGCTGGCTGGGGGCATGCTGCAGACCTCTTCCAGCCAGAGCTTTAAACAATGTACACAACTTAGATTTGACACTTTTCCTCCAGATTAAATGGGTTACTTGCAGAGACAGACAACTCAGTAACTTCAAAGCTCCCTGCCTTAGCTAACAAGAAACAAATTGCTTCCCCAGTGACTCCTCCTGAGGGAATAATGCAGGATAAACCTGTGATATTTGCATTAATTCATCTTTAAACAAAACAGAATAGATTCTGCTTCTTTAATAAATTTTCACATTATTTAAATGGACTTGTTTTAAAAGCCAATAACATGTTTGCTCTGGGAATATTTTGCATTTATATTTACTTTTTAGCTGGTGGCTCATTATATGGGAAGGTCTGTTGGAGCTAAAGCAGTTGAAGATTCCAAAGATTTTGGAAGGGATTTACATCTGAGCCCCCTTTGATTGTGTGTTACTTTTCCCAGTTTAGTGGCATTTAAGGATAGTGGGAATCTTTTGGTGACAGAGCACAGCAGTGATCTTGGCTCCTGAGGAGAGCAGGGCTCTGCTGTACCTGTCCTGATTCCTGCTGCCCCTGGAGCAGGTTTGGTCAGCAGGTACCAGAGCACTCTGCTGAGGGCTGGCATTTCATCCTCCCCTTTTTGCAGCAGGGGAAGCAGGGTCATGGAAGAGTGAAGAGAACTGTGTTGCCTGAAGGCCAGCAGAAGAAGGGTTAAGATTTTTCTTGTTTTTCACAAGGAACACCACAGAGCACAAGGTGCTCCCTCATTTTGTCCTCTCCAGTTATGTCAGAGAGCTTTGAGACCATAATTGGGGTATTCCTGTGATGCCAAGCCTTGTTTTAGGATTTGTTATCCAGCTACCCACACTTCCCTCTGGAGCCAGGGGAGCTCTGCAGCAGAGCAGGTGAAGAAGGGATCACCCCCAGTGCACTGTCAGCACCTGAGTTTACCTGACAGTAAAAGTGGGCTTCAGCAAAATGCTGCCAGTGGAGAGGCAGGCTCAGCTCTGGATGGGAGAGTGGATGAATGTGTGAATCTGAGCTCAGATATCCATCAAGTGAGGGAGAACCTTCCAGGGCTCAGATCCCCCTGAGCTCCCAGCACTCACAGTGCTGCTGTGCTGAGAAAACAGAGCTGCTGTGCTGCTCTCCTTGCTGGCCCAGCCCACAGCAGCAAAGAGTGGTGTCACAGGGTATCAGCAGTGACATCCCACTGCCTGAGCAGCTGCATCACTCCAGCCTTTGTTTCAGCCTCTGCTTAGCTGCAAGAAACGAGCTGTCACACAGAAATCACACTGACTCACAGTCCAGGGCTTGGGAACAGCGTTTCTGCAGAGATTCTCTGAAGGCACACACGAGGTTCTGTGTTGTTTAATAAAGTTCACAACTGAATATTACGAAGTGGTGGGGGAAATCAGTACTTTGGTCACTGGGTAAATACTTTTGAGTTCGTTATGGCTTTAAGATTTACTGTTCAGCCACTCCAATTCCTATCATGTGCAAATGTTTCCTATATTAACAGGAGAAGAGTGATTTGTGGGCAGTAGATGGGAAACAGGACATCAATTTAACAGGGCCAGTTGGGGTTAGCACAAAATGACAGAACAGCAGGAAGCAGTTAAAAGCTTCCCTCCCAGCAATCAAAGCCCTGCAATTCTGAGTCTTTTCCTCCAATCAAGTCGTGTATTGATGAGAAACCAGTTCTGATAATGACCTTTGAAGGCCTCAATCTGGCCTTCTGGGGTAAGTCATTTCTCTAACTGTGGTATCCTAACAGGAGCTCAGCAAATGCCTGTCACCTACACAACCACGTGAGATGCATGACAAATGGCAGAAACTAAGGGTGAGAGATTTCTTTCCCCTTAACTGGGCTGATTTTGTTTCCTCTGAAGGCTCCTGATCTCAGCCTGAGCTGCTGGTATTGCTCTTTTTGTGTGCTGCTTCCTCTCCTGTCTGTCCCAGCTCACTGAAATTATGGATAGACCATCCTTACTAATTCATCAGTCCTCCTGTGACTCAATGCATGAGCTCCTTCCTGTGCTGCATATTTTTAAATCTCATTCTGTAAGGCTGCTCCTAGATCAAGTCACACTCACATTTCAGTCCAAGCTTTATTTCAATTAATATCACTTTTTTTTGGCAGTTCTGAAAAGAAACTCTCATTTTTCTTTCAAAGGCAGACATGGGGTGCAGAATGCCAGATTTCCTAGATGGGAAATGGTAGGTGTTTGCTCCCAGTCCTGCTAACATCAGGAGATGTATTTCATTGCACAGAAATACACCTTCAACCAGTGACAACAAAGCTGCCAGCACAGACCATGCCACTGGAAAATCAGATCAATGCAGCAGCTTCCAGCTGATATTCCTGACCATGCCACAGCTTTTAGAGCTCCAGTTTTCAGTTGTGAGCCTCTGCCTTTTCCCAGGGCCCCAGAGCCAGTTGTACCCATGATCACTGTGACTGCTCTGCTGGGGAGTTCTGCCTGTAAAATGGGATGAGAAATGACTGCCACGAGCTGGTAGGACCCCCAACTTCTGAATATCTCATGCTGCACTCCAGTGATTTTTAGATCTCCTAATACCCGCTCAGCAGTGCCGTGAAATGCTGACCTGGTATGAACTCCCTCTGTCAGCTCACATTTGTCCAAACCCTCAGCAGGCAGTTTGCCAGACCTGGGATCATCCATCCATCCATCCCCCTGCAGCTGGCAGAAGGGTGACACAGAGATCCCAGTGCCTGCAGAGGCCACTCTGAGTGCCCCAGCTGATCCCCCCAAAGCAGAATGGGGAGCCCATGCCTGACTCACACAAGTGTCTGATGAGAGAACACAGCACCCTGCTACTGCCACCCTGGACTGCAGGGGGTGCAGGGAAAGCTTCCTCCCCCAGCTGTGTCTCAGGGCTCCTGCCCATCTTTTTATGAGCCAACAAAGGTCCTGTGTAGAGGGGAGAAGGACAGTGCTCAATAGGACAGTTACAGGCTATACCTGGAAATTATTTTCCTAAGCAGGGTCAACCAACTTGCTCCTCCCCAGGCACTGAGGAGGAAAACCATCTTATGCAGCATATATTGTAAAGAAACCACCAAATGAAGCATGGAGGACAAAGGCAAAAACATGCACGGGCTGTATTCTAAGGCAGCAAAACAGATTCTCCCTTCCTAGGGTCTAGGGAAGTCTTGAGCATAATCAGCTTTTGAAAATCATTTAAATAGTTGTCCTGACTCTATTCTTACCTTCTGCCTGTTGATTTGGCTCCCGGGATGCCTGAATAGCTCTCCTGAAGGCAGTTTACTGTCTATTGTCTGCACCTGATGAGAGCTGTTACTCCTGATGAGACACTTCCCCTCTGTACTGCAGGTCTCTGCCCTTCCTTGCTGTCCCTCAGCACGGTGGTGTCTGATGTGAGTACCACTCCTGGCAGCCCTGGTGGGTAAGAGCAAAAGCAAGAGCCTGTCACACCTCAGCCTAAGGCTGCAAACAAAATGTGGGCACAATAACCCCACATCTGGAAGTGCCTTTATGTTGTGCCACTCCCATGCTCTGGATGTTCTGTGGGATTTAGTATTTCTAAGCTAAATAAATTTCCATCATTCTTTGATTCATAAATAGCCTCACTACAAAATCAAGCCAGACTCCAGCTCTCTGTGAATTTATTTCATAGCATCACAACTTCCTACTAAGAGGGTGTTAAAGAAAGAGATGTTTCCATGTATGCTTGTAAGGTAGATGTGAGCCCTGTCTCCCAACACCTGTCCTGAGCCCACTGGGACTACTGACTCTGGAAAGGCAGAAGCATAAATTACCTTTTGCAGAGACATAGCTCTTATACCCAACCAAAAAAAGTGAATTAATGCTCCTTTTCCCTTTTAAGCACAACCAGCATGTGGCTGGAAAACACCTGAAATACCTCTGTACCCACAAAAGAGTTACCCTGCCTCTCCTGCCATCTAGGCCAGCATTCAGCACACCCAGAGCAGCTTGCAAGCAGTGCAGCAAAACCCTGGGGTGTCCCAGCCTCCCTCAGCCAGGCTTTTTTCACCAGCTGTTCCCAGTGCCCCCAGTCTGAGCACAAAGGGAATCCCTGGGCTTTGAGCACATAGCAGCCTCTGGCACAGAGTGGGAATAGGCAGCTCAGGGGAGAGGAGAGCTGGAGAATCTCCCATTATAACAAGGAAACCGAATGGGACTCTCAGCTGTGAAAAATCACAGTGGCACAGCATCCAGCAGCCCAGCCATGACCCTGCACCACCGAGGGTGAGGTGATGGGGATCACAGCAGTTCTGCTCACCAGGATCCCAGTCCTTCTGCTCCCAAAATCACCCTGCTCACCACAGCCCCGTGTCTGGGAGCCCCCTTCACGTGGGGGTCCCCCAGGGCTGCTGAACTCCTTGAGAGGATGCTCAGCAAGAGGCAGCACAAGGTGTTCTGCCCTCAGGGCAGTGGAAACCCTTCCTCTACACAACGACAGCAGCCCCACTAACATCCCTCCCCATGCAGGCCCCTGGCTGCTGGCAGGCTACAACCAGTTTTTGAAACGCTGGTGCTCCCCCAGCAGCACTTGGCATCCCTGTGGAACTTCAAAATGAGATCTAGAAAATTGCACTTGCTACTATCCAAGTGTAAACCCCACTGGACCAGGGTGGAGGATCCCAGAAGGCCAACTATGTTATCTTTGTCAATGGGAAACAATTAGAAAGCTGATTATAAAATGCTACAATTAAAGGCTTAATATAAATGCATTTCTGATGCTATCAACAAGCTCACAGACTTCAAGAAGCTCTTTCAAAATACCAATGCCTTCAAGCAAAAAAGCTGGTTTTGTTTTTTCTTCCTGGTGAAGGGACTGTGGGCAATTTACACACACTTTCTAATCTTAAAAGTACTTTATCTGTGCTGTGCATCTTATGTGCTATGAATTCTATACACAGATTGTAAAAATATACATAAAGCCTTGTACAAATTTACTGTTCTGTCTATAGATTCATGGAAGAAGATAAAGCATTCTAGTAGAAAAGCTTGGGGGCAGGCACACAAAATCTGATGAGCAGGAGTTCTGTAAAATTTAATAGAAACATTTCTACCTATATTTTATATAATCAGATTACAGTGGGATTTCAAAATCAATTTCCCTTTCTTTGGCAGTTTTATGTTGTGTTTTGGGAATAATCATACAAAATGAACACTACAAATGAAAATCCTGGGTTTATTGAGGTCACTAGGGCAACTCCTACTGATTTCAGTTGGGCCAGGGCCTCATTTTATGAGGAAGTCTTGGGGAGAAAATAAATTCAGTCTTCTAGAAATGCAGCAGCATGCCAAAAAAGCCTTTTCTTAATTTTATTTTGAACATGGTCACAGTGCCATCTGAGAAAGCAGCTCCATAGCCTTCAGGGAGCCAGCAGTACTCCTGCTGCCATGGTTCCCTGCAAGCATGGAAGGACAGGCTGCTTTCAAAGCAGCTGCTTTCTCCTGGGGCCAAACACTGCTGATGTGTCACTGCTGTGACTGCCCACCGTGTCTCACCCAGGCCAGGAGCTGAGCTTCCACTGAGTGCTGGCCCTGGGGGGTCCCAGAGGCCCTCTGAGCTTCCTTCAGCTCATCCTGGGCTGGAGAGAGCTGCTCTCACTTAGCAGAGGCTGGGACACCCTGGGTCCCAGAGCTGAGCATCCCGAGCCTGTTCCAGGCAGGATCTTGCCCCCACGAGAAGCAGTAGCCACGAGCTCCTGTGGAGTTTCCAGCTAGGTGGGAGCAGGGAGCCCCTTCTCCAGCAAGCAGGACAGCTCCTGCAAGACAAACTGCGTGCACCTCCTGGACTCCAACTCCTCCCAAGCCCAGAAATATCCTTTTTCCTTCCACTTCAAACTCCTTTCTTTTTCTGGCACAAATACACACGTGATTCTCTGCCTCACCAAACACAGTGCAAGAGACCAACACTGCTCTGCCTAAAATCAATTCCCAAAGCAGTATTTCAGGCAGTAACAGAGGGGAATGTCCCTTTGCATGAGATAAGCCATCCTTTATTCATCTTGTCCACTTTGTTCTGGCCTTTTTGCCAAAGCATCTGAGGCTGCCAGCAGCACCAGATCACACTGACACCCACCACACATTTAAGGGCTGGTGGCACTGGTACAGTACAAGGCACTGGGCAGTTTCAAATGAGAAGTGCTGGGCACGTAAGAGAACTTGGATCAAGAATGGAGCAGTGTGGTGCCAAGTAATGGGGTAAGAATTCTAGAAAAGCAACTTACCAAAAGTGGCAGGTTTGGTGCCTGTATGCCTGTAGACAGGCTTCAATCAGAATTTTGGATGGACTCTGAAGGTATTGATTTTTTCTGGGGTAGACTTCCTCAAACTTCCATATCTATCAGTCTGCAGAGTATTTTTTATCATTAGCCAATAATATATGAAGGGTCTTGGAGATGGACATCACAGAAGTGAGGCTTCAGCTTCACTGACCTTAAAAGTATTTAAAATGAAGTCTCCAATCTCCTGGAAGAAAACTGTTAATACTCAGACCTCTGAATAATATTATATAATTAACTTTTCAGCAGAGAACAGCCTCTTGGCACTAACCATGTCCTTTCTGATACATCAGAGACTGAAAAGCATGGCCTTTCCTGTGCCAACTGTCTTTTAGAATAAACAAGAGACCCTCCCCCTTCATCTCCACATGCTTAATAATATTAATAGAACATGAAAATATTAATGCTACTAGACAAGGTCTTTCATAAAGCACATAAATGAATTCATTCACTCTAGCTCATTAGCTTAATCGTCAACCTTTTAACAATGTAACTGATTAACATTTTCATTGTTCTTGTTTTTTTCTTTAGACTTTTGCTTCTTTGGGGATCAAAAGATCTCTGAATACATAAGCTCAACAAATATCCCTGCACAACAATACAACTGTACAACAATAGGAACTGTTAAAAGAGATAACTAAGTAAGGGCTTTCACAGCTCCAAAGATACTGCAGGAAGCCACCATTTAAGAATCATCTTTATTTTTATGTTTAAGGTGATTATACACATTCATGAGTCCAACAAGATCTGCACTGTGACATTAAAGATACAGTACAATAACATTCAACATGAGGTACTTCATATATTTATATATATCTGTCCTTTATAAATAATGCTGTAAGCCTGCTAAGGTCAAACACTGCTTCAGCACAAATGGGTGCTGGGACCTGAAGTGAGCCAAGTTTATCACAACAAAAAAAAACCAAACCCCAAAACAGTTCAGTGCAATAAGTGTGTAGAAATTAAAACGTTTACTTAAATACTATTTCAGATATGCAGAAAGTATATCACACTATACTCTCTTATCACAGATTCCTCTCACCAGCAAATCAAAGATACAAGTAGCAAGGACAGCCAGGAAGAGTTTGGAGAGAATCTGTGAGGTGATCTTTATCGACATTACATCCCAGGTGGACATGGCTGATGCTTGCAAAATGTCAGTCAATGGATCCAAGCTTGGGTGCTTCTGCTAAACCAACCAAATCCACGTTCAGACAACTACTGAAGGGCCCTGATGGCCCCAGGTGGGTGGCACTGGTCACCTTCTTACAGTCCAGGACTCGATAGCAGCACGCAGTGCTCAGAAGCAAGTGGTGCTGTGAGCATCAAATGTGTTTTGGGTGCCTTTGTGTGGTCACCCCCACTGGAAACCTCTCCCTGCCTCAGCTCCTAAAACCTGGAATGGACTCAGAGGAATTAAGCCAGAGGCTGCTTTCATCCTACTTTGTCGAAAGGACTTCACAAAAGAATCAAATAAGAACAATGATTAAATAACAGCTCATTTTCTATGTATTACAGCTACAGAGTATTCTGGTCTCTGAGCTTCTCTTCCAGCCAATGAATGTAGCAGATACCTCACCTTTATCTGCAGCTAAGTCAAAACAAATAATAAATGAAAAGCATGAACCAGGGACCAGGTACACCAATGCAGTACTCTCTGACTTGTCCCACCAGCTGTGGCACATGGGTTTTTTTACCAAACAAATCAGAATGCAGCTTGCTACCACAAACAACCTGTCAATCACTTGTAGTAATTACATCTGCATCAGCCATTTGCTGTAAAAAACTTAATCAGCTGATTAGCATCTTTCTGTGCTTTGAAATGTGTCTAAATAAATGGAACTGCTGCTCAGATGTTGTCTAAAAGGAGATGACCATTACCTCATCACAATCTCAGATTCCTTTTTATGATGTCTTCAGCAACTCTTCCTCCACTCCATACCATTTATACTCTTGTCTATTTTCAGCTGCAGATCTAAATATAAATAACTGGAAGTTTTTTTAAATCTCTCTCTGGGAGTTTTCCATGGAGCATTCTGTTTAGATTTCACGAACAGTCTGGATTATGTACATCTGTTACAAAAAACAAAACATTTTTCCATGTATTTTGAGGGTATTTACATTTCAGAAAGAGTGCTGCTTACACACACATGTATGTATGTATATCAAACATTAAATGCTAAGATGGATCAAAGGCATTAAACCCTGCAGGGTACTTTTCTACCTGGCTCTCCTTTCATTACCTAGTGAGAGGAGCTGGGCTTTGACCACAAAGTGTTTGATGAGTTCACTCCAGTTTCCCTTACTTCAGGTGGAATTTTGGACACTGCAAAGATGCACTGGCACTTTCCAATGGCTGGGGGCCAGGATTCCAACCATCAAGCAACACTTAGAGTAACAGTATTAAATTGGTAAGAAATCATATGAGAAAAACATTTTTACTACAGAACTGACACGTGAGTTTAGGGTTATGCTACATTAATGTGTTGATATACTGTAACATTAATCTTCAGCAGGTCTAAAGAAGCATTTGGTCCTCTCATTTTGTTAAAATGTACACAACAAACAGAACCCACTTAGGAGGTGAAGACTGAGAAGCTTTACAATGGGCAGTGTAACCTTTGAGGAACAACTGTCCCAGTGAAGTGATGAAGGATTTTCTTCTGTTTAAATAGTACCTGTAGCTCTTATTTATACTGCTTTCCTTCCCTGATACAAGGAGTATCCCTCATGCTTTTGCAAAAATGATGTAGACATGTAACAGGAAGTTTGGGGGGAAAAAGCTCAGGCAAGGAAAAGGGTCTGTACCACATAATCCTCTGACTGATGTGTAGCCATAAGCAGCTGCAAGAGCTCCAACCATAACACATTAGAGGAGACTTCCTCCCCCTCAGTGCTATCTGATGATATACACTGAGTGTAATATGACCACAGCTGGGAATCTTCTGTCTTTGTCTAAATTTCAACTGGTAATAAAAAGAAAAAAATCCAAGTCAAGATCAATACATTCTTTTGTTCCCCTAAAATCTTCACCTACCATGTTTAGGAGGAAGGAAAAAAACCCACTCAAAACAAACAAAAAAATTATCCTGCATCAGATGACTGATATTAATTCCCATTTATTTAGCAAGGGTTCAAAGAAATGCCATTTAAAGATCAGATCAACTCCAATGTAGCCAAAGTTGGGTCATGGGAGTAGAGTTTCAAGAGCTGCATACACCATTTGAACACATGCAAGTACTTCCTTGCCTTCAAGGTGGGATTCCTAGGAAATGAACTCCAAGGGTGACTTGCCAAGCCCACATCCCTTCCTGACTGTGAACATGTCCATGCACTGGGGACCTGGTCAGCATGCCATGGAGCTTTCTGAAAGATGCCTCCTTCTCCCTGTCTTCCCCTGAGCCATCCCAAACAGCTGGCTGCAGGAGAATCTCACAGGATGAAGGTTTAAACTTGCAACTTTTCTGCTCATAACTGAAGGACTTCTTTCAGCCCCCACGGTCAAAAGCAGCCTGCTTTACTGGAGTCTGTAATGTAAAGTCTGCAGAGCAGACAGCAGAGAGAGCTATAAAACAAGGCTCTTCATTTTCTATCCCTACCTCCCCAATACAAGCAGAAAGCAGGAAATGGAGAAAGAGAAAACAGATCAATGAAGACAGTGTTTAGTGAGATACAAGAGGGGGATGTCCTCTGGTGATCCACAGGTGCATCAAAGAAAGGGTCAGCATCACCAGCAAACAGGCACCCCTCTTACAAAGCCTTTAAAACTTGCTTGTTTCTAAGAGCTTCCAGTTTAAATATTACACTTAATCACCAAGGATGCTACAAGTACAGCAAGCCAGGAACTTGCCCACAGCATTTAGTTACATATTCCCTGTCCTGACCACGTATCTGCAGATAAAAAGCTAAGTGTCAGTAGGCCTGAACCAGACAGGTTCTTCATAGCAAAAAGCTTTGTATCCACACACTCCCATTCAAGCATAAAATATGAGTTCGGGGATCTGCCCCCCCTGCACCCCCGTGCCATTTGTACTGTCCGAGGAGCACTGAAACTGAACAGTCACCTTCCCACACTGAACTTCCGTCATTCCCTCCTGCCCAAAGTAGCTGAGTTCGTTACCATCCAGAATGACGCTGGCTGTGTAAAAGGTGTCGGGCTCGATCTGCACCGGGTACTCAAACCACACGGGGAAAGTGTTACTAGAACCATCTGAGAAGTACTTGCTCAAGTTCTGGCCCAGGATGACTCCTTGTCTCTTGAGTTCGATCTTGGCGCTGTACTCCGCCGAGCCACAGCTGGAGCCGTAGAGCCCAAAGCCGGCAATGAAGACCCTCTTGTCCACGGCGAACTGGATGCTGTCGCAGCGGCCGCGGTAGCGCCACTGGTTGCTGCGGTAAGCGCACGACTGGAAGCGGTGGCAGCGCTGGGGCACGAGCCCTTTGCGGGGCTTGCTGACGAACTGCAGCTCGGGCTTCTTGGCGGCCGTGTACCACAGGAAGATGTCGTTGGTCTCGTTCAGGGTCAGGATCCCCGACTGCGCGGCGCCGTTGGCGAAGTCGTCCAGGGCCATGGTGGGGATGCGGATCAGGTAGAGGGCCTTGCCCAGCACCTTGCGCTTGTTCTCTATGGTGGCCGTCAGCTCCTGCCGCTGGCACTCCACTTCGGCCCAGTTCAGAGCCGCCTCGAAAACAACGATTTCTTTGGCATTCAGGGTCTCCCTGCGGAGGATGCTCTCGAGCGTCTGAAAATCAATGTCGCAGAAGCCCTCGGACTTCAAAGCGAGCTCGGCCTGGGCGTCGATCACCTCCCAGCAGCGCTGGGTCAGGTCGGGCTCCTCGAAAAGGCAGCTCTGGGAGAGCAGCACGCAGGCGTTCTTGGCGCTCAGACTCGTCTCCAGGAAGTTGACGCAGGCGCGGGCCAGGTGAGGGACAATGTACTTCTTGGCAGCGTAAAGAGTGGCCAGGACGGTGTCGGCAGCCAAATCGATCTCGTCGCAGTAGATGTACCTGGAACGAAGCACAGGGCTGTAACGCTGCTGCTTAGTGCAACGCCAGTGTGTCAACAACAAACTCATAACAAAGCATAAAGAACAGTCGAGTGGCTCCACATTAAAACCAAGCAGTGCTTTTGGGGAGTACTCATTACATCCAGAAGGAAAGCACAAAAAAAAATCCAGCACTTACAAGATCATGGAAGAGAACGGGCTTAAATCTAAGGTTAATCCAACTTCCCATTTGGGTTCAGGCTATGAGACAATTGTTTAAAAGCCATGGCCCCTGCAGGTCTGTGCTCCTTCCACACAGGCCTTGGCTGATCTGATGAAGGGCCCTGGGCCCCAGGCAGGAGCTCCTGCAGGGCTGCCTCACTCAGCTGCCACGGGAGAACCTGTGCTACCTGGAGTCCCTGGCTGCATGGCCCCTGATGGTGGATGGTAACAAGTTCATAGAGAGTGACTAGGTAATTAAGAAGAGAAAGGATATTCATGTCTATCAGGTGCTATCCATTTCTCTAACTACCAAGTTGGGATTTTTCCAGAGGTGGCTTTTTTGTTTGGGCTCAGTTTTTGCTTGGTTTTCTCAAAGGCTGATGAAGCATATAGGAAATGGAAGATTTTCAGGTTTTTAATGCTCACAACATCCTAACTCAACTAGCACAGCATTTTCACTCAGTCTCACTGCATAAGGATGAAAAAAGCCTTACTGCCATGGTAGTGTGGTGGAAGAGATGAAGGTAAAATTCTATTTATGTGACTAAACTGCTGGGATTCATTGCTCAGAGAAATGAAGCATTGTACAGTTTGTTCTTTTCAATATCTCATGCTTCAGGGCCCCATTTGCAGCTGGTGAATGCAATGTGCTAAAACCATGCCAAATGCAATTTCACTCTTCACAGGGATAAGCAAGTCTTGATGGTTATGGCTGATAAAAGTGTCTTCCTCCAGAAAAGCTAAAGTTGTATGTAACCCTGTACTAATTAAAATTTTCTAGTTAGCAGGTTTCCCTACACAATGAGTTTTCTGCAGAACAGATGTGCCTATAAAGAGGAATTAGTACCTCCACTGATCAGATTGTAGTTGTAAATAACTATTTGTATTTTTGCAGCTGTAAGATAGTATCCTCCATGTGACACTTGGAAAACATGCACAGAGGAGATACTGCTCCAGCAATATGAAATCTAAGAGGTTACAGAGAAAAAGAAAACTTACACAGAGCCTATTTTTAGTCTTTATTACTTGATTTCAGCTTATTTGTCCAACCAAAGAACTCATCTGTGTATCAATGGTTACAGGCTTAGCTCCTTTACCACTCAAAAAATTCCACTTTCAATTAAATTGTTTTTATGATTCTCCTCATTGCTCTCCAACGCTTTCCTCCCTTCTATTGCTTCTCTTTGCCTGCTAGTACAGCAGGGAATATGACATCTGTTTTAAATAGAAATAGTACAAAAGTTGCTATTTTAATATTCCTGAAAATAAAGAACTGATATCACTGATGTACAGCAGACACAGCACAGATTGGCTATCAGCAATACTCCACACCTCTCACTCTGCCAATGCACCTCAGCTCTGGTCTGCAACCACTGATATTTCAGTTTCACCCTGCTCTCAAACAGAGAGATTCTGCCAGACCACAGGGTTTGATAGTTAGGTAACACATTCAGCCTGAGATGAGATGAGATCACAGTTCTAACTCGAACAGTTGAGACTGAGATAAGATATAATACATCAATGCACCAATTCAGTTTGGCAGCTAGACTGTGAGTTTAACCCTGTTTTAAAAACTGCAGCAAACAGTCAAAGCAGTTTTATTGGGAGAATAATTAATATCTACCAGTCCTGGTATTTCCTATGGTACACCTGGCAATACCTTGTTGGTTGTCAGAATGCCCACTGTGTAATAAAACACAAAAAGTATTCATGCTATCAGAATTCATTGGCCCAGGGGGGAAAAACCCAGCAAGATATCAAAACCAAAAAACCCAAACTCAATGTATTTTCTGACAAAGTTTATGATTTAGAAAGAAGCATATGAAGGAGAAGCTGTTCTGGGATAGATAAAGTCTTTCCTTCTGCAGCAGCAGTATCATGAGCCTTCTGCCATCCACAGCTCAAGCAGTTGCAAGCAACACTCACAGAGATGATTTCCCAGAGGGACAGGAGGGAAGGTGGCTCCCCTAAGCTCCACCTGCAGTGGATCCTGTAATGAGGGGATGCTGCACTGCTGAGCACCATCCCTGTGCCTTCCCTGCACCCCATGGCTGCACCATCCCGGTGTCTGCAGCCTCAGGCACGCTGCATCCAGGAAGGCAAGGTTACCTCAACAGCCACACACACCACAAACTTCTTCTGGTCTTTTGGGTTTTTTCAGTAAAAGCTGAGAAGGTGAAGAATCCCATGGTTCTGGTCTTCTGCTCATGCTCTCATAGAGAGTATCCTAAATTGCCATGGGCTGAATAACAGGCCAAGACCTAGATGTCAGTATTGATACTCTCTTTTCTAGGCTTGCTTTCTGCACACATTTCTTAATGATAAATTCAGAAAGCATTCAGTTTTTATACAGCACATCATGTTTAGCCACAGTGAAATAGATTTGCTATTCAAAAAGAAAGGGAGGGGGGGCTGGAAGAACCCAAGTATCTTGTATTTGTGATTTGTAAAATTCAGCACGAAAGTAAAGCGTAAGTCTGAGCTCTGCCACAAAACCTAAGAGGCCCAAAGCAAAGATCCATAACACACCTCCCTACATAATGTCATAACTTTATATTCCAAGTCTACAGAGCATCTCTGGAAGCTCTCCTGGCAGTTACTGATATTTGCACAAAACATTCCTGCTGTTGATGATAACCTATAAAAACTCTATATGCAACTTTGAATGTTCACCTATGGTGCCAGTGAAATGTTAAAAATGAAAAGAAACTGTTCTGTAATCACAAGCTAGTCAAAACCATCTATGAAATACAATAAATTGCTAGCTAGTGATTATATCATTACATGCAAGGAAACCTGCAGCATATTAAAAAGATCACTATCAGATACTGACATAGTTTCTGTATAAGAAAGTAATGGTATTTATTTAAGCTGAAGGACAAAATAAAATCTCAAAGCCATAGCATTTCTGTGATAGGGCATTTCTCTTTGACAATCAGTTTATAGATACATTCAAGGACAGTTCAGCAGGGAAGCTGCTTCATTATGCCCATTTAGGAAAAGACAGCATTTCTTATGCAGTTTGCAAGAAGAAAAATAATGATCATGTAAACTGACTCGTTTTCCTTGTTAGATAAAAACCCCCTTTCATGTAAACACCATTTTTATCACTTTCCAAATGCATCAATATGATACAAGAGGAGAAATTTATTTCTCAGAGGCAACACTGAATCACTTAGGGTCATTTTTCTAAGACAAGACCTGCCTACAGCAGGTTTATAAAAGAGCTGGAACAACGTCAATCTACAAACCCAGCAATTTACTGGGGGGGGCAGGGGGGGGCTTTGTGCCTGCATTTTTAACTTTTCACTATGCTTGCAAAGTAGAACAGTTGGTTTGGGGTTTTTTGTTGCAGCTGACAAATCTTTTTAGCAACTCCGTTCCTTTGTGTAACGTGTAGTGACAAATCAGATCGATAGGCATTACAGAACACAATGTGCCCAAAGAGCCCCTGTCAAAGGCATTATTTACAAGTGCCTACATTAGCCCAATATGTGAGTGCCTGGAAGTACAGGGGGGAGAGCAAAATGAGGTGGAAGTTTGAAACACAAAAAGAGGAATATTTTAAGCGACTGCTCTCTTTCTGTTTATATGCAAGTCTGATACTTCAGCTACGACACTGGCAGGGTATGTATACATCAGACAGGAAAACATATCCAGTAGATGAATGATGCTTACTTCAGCATTGCAAGAAAAGCAGCAGGCTCAACATCTGGTATGCGGATTTCATCTTTGTCCTCAGCGAGCTCTCCGTAAAACATCGCATGGAATACAGAGCTCCCAACAGCCAGGACATACTGTTGAGAAAGGCAAACCTTAGTTCATGCTTTGAACTGAAAACACTGCCAACACAAACAATGTGGGAGAGCCACTCTGAGCGTACTGGGCTCCACTGACAGGCTCTGGAGACACACTTCAGTAAGAAATGAGGTCCCAGCAAAGAACAAATTACACGTTTTCCTTTTGTTTTTGTCTCCCGGGCATAGATGCATTAGCTACTGGAGAACGCTCATCTCCACCACAGGAGTTAACTATTTCCAGGAAATCTCCAGAGCAATATTAATCACAACACAAAGCAGCATTCCTAACTTTACTGCCTCGGCACAACAAAGGTACTGTTGAACCGAAAACACGAAGAAAAGCCAGGGACAGACTCTCCCACTGCATGTGGCCCTTTCCAACACAGACTGTCCCAGAAGAGCTGAGCCTCCCACGCTGTGTCCTGCTGTAACCGTGGGAGCTCGCTCTGGCTCTCCCTGCCCGAGCACATCGTGCAGCTGTTGCTTACTTTGTGTCCTGGCAGCCGCTGGGTCCCACCTGGTGGCCCGACCACAAAATGAACATCTGCCATCAAGTCATTGTTGAACATCACTGCATTTCTACAAACAGAGGTAGCATGTTAATTTTTGGCACCCGAGAACTCACTCTCTATGCCCCAGACCCAAGAAATTTGATTTCTTAACAGCTTCAAGTTGCTTGTTAGCAAAGAGAAGCAGGTCACACTTTGCTTCAAACTACTTTACACACCATCACACAAATATACCAGAGAAAAAACTAAGGAGGAAAAAGTGTGTGTAGTGCGTGTGTGTGCAATAAAACAAACCCCCAAACTTCTGAGAACTTTCCAAGAAGTGGAAATCAAAGTCCAGAGCACATATCACTGAAAATCCCCACTGATGTCTAAAAGGAAATCTTTATGGGTATGCTGCAGCTTTCAGCAACATTTTTATTACCTCAAACAGATGCACTGACTAGAAAAGAGAAATTAATGTATTTTTCCATTACCAAAATTCTTATTTCACACACACATACAGGGAAGAAAAAAACCCCACCCAAACAAATAAAATATAACTGTTTTTTCTTCAGCAAGTAAATGCTTTCTGGATATTTTGTTACTTTTCACCTCTCTATTCAAACACCAAAGAAACTGCCCTGAACTTACCTCTCTCTGATGGTTGGATAAAGTCCTTGCCAATTCGGTGCAGGAATAGTGTTGTTGTTATTGAGATTTTGCTGATGGTACTGCTGGACAGCAGTTGTATTAGTATTAGCTGGTTTCTTTCGGGGAAAAATATCAGCAGCCATCTTCTTCTTCTTTTTGGTCTTCAAGGTAATGATTTCATAGCAAACTGGAGGCAATTTGCTGTTGCTACTGCTGCTGCTATTTCCTTTCTTGGAGCTCTTCTTAGACCTGTTCTTGACCGTCTCTGGAAGCATCAAGAAGAAGGTGAGACATTTCATGTTCTTTCCTTTCTCATCTACCATGAGTATACTGGTGTGTAAAGCCCGACAGCCTAACTAGCTAGGAACATTTAGGACTGCACGTGGGAAGCAGCAGAGCGGAGCTGAGAGTTTGCTTCTTTTCCAGCAAGGCAAGGTGACCTTTCCAGCGCACCGAGTCAGAAACTGACTTTAAGTTTGATCCAGTACTTGAATCGTTAAATACATCCCCATCATTCGCGCCAGCTTGCGTTCCTTCCAGCTTCCCCGGTCGGGAGCCGCCCGGCAGCGCTGGAGCGCGGGCAGCGGGCGGCAGGAGCGCCCGGCGGCCGTGCCAGGCTGCCGGCCAGCCCAAGTTGTGCGGGCAGGGCTGGCAGCACAGCGGCTCCGGCAGCGCCGAGCCAATGGCTGCAGCCACCGGGCGCGATTGGGCTCGCACACAGTGACACCTATTGTAGCCTGCGCCGCTCCCACGTTTAAAGCCGCAGCGGCGCTCCCGCAGCTCCCACGCAGCAGCGGCAATGAAGGAATAAATGGCACACGCCGTTGCGTAAGGGCACGGCTGGCCAGGAGTGCGTGTGTGGAGTGCGTGTGTGTGTGTGTGTGTGTGCGTGTGTGAGGTCTCCTCGGTGCCGCCTCGCTTTCCACAGCGAAGCAATAAGAAGTTGAAATCAGGTAGAAAGATCTATCCGAGTCTGCTGCCCGCGGGAGCTGTTTCCACGGGCGCTGGATATTAGCAGAGCTTCCTTTGCCTCCAGCATCCCCACAAATCCCTCCTGTAAGGGCTGTTCAGCGACAGAAAGGAGAAGGGAATTAAAGCGATCAAGCAGCAGCAGCACTGACAGCGATGCGTGCAAACAATCCCTTTCCGCGCAGCTCCTGCTCCAGTGTAACACGAACAGGGATGAGGTCACAGCTTCAGCTTTAACTCCTTGTGTTTCCAGAGAACAGAACAGCCTCTGACAGGGGTCCCAAATCACTAAGCAGTGCTAATTAAGCCAGCTTACACCAGACACGGCTGCACCACATCAGAAGAAAACTTCTCGATGTGCAATCAGATTAAAGCAAACCAGAGTGAATATATTTAATCAATATTTCAAAGCATTAAATGAAAAAGTAGGAATGATTTAGAGAATTTCGGGCAAAAATCACTCCTTGAGATGCAAACACAGTCCGACTTTATTCACAAATACTTTCTGAAATAAACGGGGCTTATATAAGCTATGCCAACCAAACCATTTAAATAGGAAAGAAGTATAATTTTTAGTGTTTAGTTTACTCAGAACTTAAATTTAGATCAGATTTCTTTAACAGCAGGTCAAGTCTACAGAAAGACAGCAAGTAAGCATAACGACTTAAAAACAAAAGCAGGGAAATAAAAATAGTTGGTATGAGGTGTCAACATATCCCACTATTAAAATACTGGGGAGCAGATAAGTAAAATTTGATTTCATAATTACTCTCAGTTTTAAAGACAAAACCCCTCTGCTTTCAAAGCTAATTGAGCCACATTTTACCTTAATTAGTTTTGCTGGACAAGAGTACAGCAGGGAAATTAAAGTGCTAAAAGGTTGGTAAAGAAATCCTGTTGAAGCCCCTGACAGAAACCTGCCTCAAAGAGGAATACTACTCAGGACATTTGTTCAATCTCAGGAGGTCTTCAACCCGAGAGGGTGCAGGTATTTCTGAGATTTCTGAGATTTTCTGAGAATTTCTGAGAGTACCAGGCCTCCCTGGAGATGCTCCACACGCGGCACCGACTGCACGGCCCGGCCACGCGGAGGCTTTGCTGCCATTCCCAGACACACATCTGTCCTCTCTGGCTGCTCATGGAAAGGGGAACAGAGGAGAGGTGTCCGTGCCCCAGCTGCTGCATTTCACAGCCCAACATCTCCGTGCAAAATCTCCCTGAGGGCTGCTCTCAAGGGAGATGGTGGGTTTTGCCTGAGACACGTTCTGAAATACACTGAGGGAGGTTATGTAACTTCCAAAGAAATTATTTCTAGCAACCTTTTCTTTCTCCTCCTCACTTTTTCTTTTTTATCTGCACCAGATTGATTAGAAAGGGAAACTAGCAACCTAAACCATATTGAACTGCAGAGAGGGAAAAGAAAGGGTAAAGGAGAAGAAACTCATCCCACAGATGGGATCTTATAATGCTCACAGCTGAGTTTATAACGGGAACACAGCAGGTACTCCCAGCCCAGAATTTGAGTTTGTTGAGTTTGTGCAAGTTTTTTTTTCTTCTCCTTATGTAAATTTCCAGCCCTTCTAGTTATAAAAATAACCCTTTTGCCACTGCACAGGACAAACATTTCAAAAAGGAAGAGATCTTAAAAAAAAAACTCTTAAAGATACAGAAAACCAGACTCCAGAAAATCTGGTTCTCAGCATTGCAGATGGCAGACAGCAAAAGATAGCAGGGGTTGGGAGATTCGATTGTTGTTCCACAAATCCCTTTTATAGACTCACAAAGTATATAAAAATCAAGGTCTCTGCACATTTCTTCAAACCAATGACCAGCCCAAATCCAAAGATTTTACACACACAGCAGATAAGGTCACTGGGAGGCTACAGGAGACAAAGAGAATGAGGGACAGACTGACCACTTAACTCCATGTGGGAAAGACAGATCATACACGAGAATCCACCACCCTTTGAGTTCTGTGACCCACCACACAAGTACAGCACGTTGTGCTTCCTGGGAAAGGAAAGGAGGCAGAAGCTGCAGCTGAGGCATGTTCTGCCTGAACTCAGGAGTCAGACAGACCCCAGCAGACAAGAAGTGTCTGCATGACAGGATCAAAATCCAAACTGCCATCTTTGCCTGCTCTTAGGCCACCCACCAAAACCTGACCTGCTCTAACTGGAAAGTATCACAATTCCAGAACAGAATCTAGATGGATTTAGATTTCCACAGAATTCCTATGAAAAACTACAAACCTCTTACTGGTTCATACCACCACTGAAATGGGAAAAACGACCCCCAAAGAATTAGTGCTACTCACATTCTCCTTTCTCTTTTGGCAGCAGCTTCCATTTGTTTTCCTACAACGGTGTTTTCTCCTTTTACTCTATAGATACTGTTAATACACTGGCAGCCAGTAAAAGCAACCTATGAACTGCTGCCTGTGGAAAGACCAGTCAAAATCCCCAGTTTAGATCAGTCTGTCTCCAACAGCAGATCAAGGAAATTGACCTTCTGTGACCCAAAGGACGGTCCATTTCTGAAATCTTATTACAATGTGCTCCTCATCTTCTTCAGCAAGTCTCATTTTTCTTCATTAATTATATCTTAACAGAACTAAACTTGATATATACAACTGAGAAATAGGCAAATATAGTTCTTCAAAGACACATTAACTTTTATTTTACAAGCAGTCAGATCAGAAATAATTCAAACTAAAGGGTGTAGGAAATTCCATGCTTAAACCTCAACACTGGCCTAATGGGTATTCAAAATGCCAGAAGAGAAGAATTAAGCCAAAGATTATATTCCCAGTCTGAGCTACTACTCACCAAGTTTCAGATTATTAGGAGCAGGTCACGAGCCCTTGGAAATCAGTTCCTGACTAAACACTGTGAACAGAAGCAGCACCTTTGCTGTTCCAACCTAAGTGTGTACGACACACCAGCCCCATTTATCCTTTAAGAACATAATTTACCTTGACACCATTGTGTGGCACAGGAGTCACAGCAAAGCCCAGCTCTTGGTACAACTTTTAATAGCATGTTACTACTATAATTATGCCTTTCTAAAGGAAACTTCCAATAGAGAAATCAATTTAATTTCCAGGGCTGATGGGAGTATTCTTCCTCATACTTCATCAGTCTCTCCTGCTGCAATAACAAGGATACCAAAGTGTTTCTATCTTTTTTCTCCTTCTAATAAGTTGAGTTTTTCTACATCTCTCACTCACAGGCCTGTTCCTCATGTAGTAACACGAGCTAGACAATACTATAAAAAACAAGCTTTCATCAAAATTCACAGTTGTTTGTTACAACCACGTCATGAATAAAGGAAAGAATTCTTAGTAAGCAATGAGGAAATGTATACATTTCTTTTCCTGTAAAGTTGCCAAGTGTCTTCTTTGGCAGTTACTATGCCTATGCATTATTAACATTGTTTAAATTCTGAATTTCCCCCTACAAGGAAACAAATTTCAGATGAAACATCTTGATTAACCGAAATAAATACACAATGTTACTGTTTAACAAATGTACGTGCCTGCCCACTGCTAGTGTTCATTGAATTTAAGTTAACTTTAAGCACTCATTTAAAAATGGAATATCCATGTTCAAAACCCAAATAAACAAACAGAAAGCCTCATTAAACCCAACCCACACGGCTGCAGTGCCTTGTTCTGTTTACCTATCTATGAATTATTTAGTCACCTGGAAGAGTCCTTCCCAATCACCATTCCAACCCTTTTGTTTGTAAAACCAAATTTGGAAAGGTGGCTGATAGCTCTACCCTTCATTTCCTCAAGTAAAAAATGCATTACAGGAGACAAACCCTCCCAACCTTCTCTCTCCAAAGCTTCTCACTGGGAGCACTGGAAGAAGCCAAGGTGGCATCTACTTCTGTCTGCTGCATGGAAAAGCTGGCAATGAAGTCTGACTCAGTGAGGTCTTCTATGGGGAAAAAATAAAATAAAATAAAAGACAACTAAAAGCAGGAAGAAAGATGGGCAAAATTGTAAAGACTCTCAAAGAAGCCAGAATAGGTGCTAAAAAAAAATAGCATTTACTTCCCAGAATAGCCAAGAGCTGTGAAAAAGTAGAATATTATCAGAGTAGAATTGCATCTTGAACCAAGACTAGAACCTTCAAAACAAAGTCCAAAATAGTTAAATTTTATTTTTCTATAAAACTCATGCTACACTAGCAATGTACTTGTTACCAAATATTCTTAACTGCTTAGTGTTTATGAGGATTTAAACACTTTGCATAACATTATCCACTAAGATAGCTTTTACTTTTTTTTCCTAAATGCCCTTACTGCTTTAAAGAAAAGAGAAGGAGAAAGTCCTGAGCAGCACAGACAAAAGGTAAAAACAAACTTACATGAAATAGAAACCTAAAGAATGAGTATTCACAACTATTTTTTACTCTTGTAGTGTTTGCTAGCATACAGGCTATACATGGCATTTGCTTTTAATCTCTGTACCACAGCAGCCTTAATCTTTTTAACATGTCCTTTGGTACCTGCAGAATAACTTTTAGGTTTTTTAAGCAATATCCATTTTGAGACAAAGTAATCAAAACAAAATATATTTAAGAATAATATCTACTTCTGTGTTTACTTGCACATAAATGTGCACTTTCCTTGTATGGATTTCAAGTCACTTTCCATGAAACTGTTCCTACCTTAACTGCAACATCTCTCTCCCACTCTCATTTTTTCCTGTTACTTTTCTTGCTTAGCTGCTTAAAGCCTGCAATTTAACCTCAGTGAGAGGTTGAATAACTTCATATTTATGCCCCAAACACCTTGCTATGCTGGGTTTTCTCTTTTAAAGGTTTTGTTCCCTGATGGGGCAAAATAAATGTAGCTAATGTATCAGAGTGAGAAAAAAAAGGTTCAAAATATTCTTGTGTTTTTATTCTGATTTCAAGACCATGGCTGCTGCATGAATGACAGTCCACATAAACCACAAGTGTGAGAAGGAAGGCCTAGGTTTAAACAACCTTCAGTGAACAACACACTTGATCCTGTTACAGTGAATTATCCCACAGACATTCTCTTCTGGGCATATGGAAAGAAATAATGTTAAATGCTTCATTACAACATAAAATACATGATTTTGCAAACCTGCTAAGACATATTCCCCAATATCACCGTTTGGGAGCTGCAGGGAGAAAATATCACAGAGCAGAATTTGCAATGCATTCTACGGGCATTAATTTGTTTCTTGATAGCTCAAAGTAAAGCCAAGAATCATAAATGAACTCTGTGAAGAGAAAACCTGCAACCACAAAATGAGAATTCAATCCAAGGTTACAGGAGATAAACTGTTTTGCTACTAATTTAAAAGAGACAAATTATGCATTTGTTCCCCATCACTGCTACTAGAGCTTGTCCATTTCATTTCACGTAGAGCTTCGCTCTTGACAGTCTGTGGGGTCAAAAAATAAGTTCTTTCTTAGTGGCTGCCTTTTATTTATTTATTTATAAACATGATATTGCAAACCTGAAAGCACTCAACCCTTTTTCTAAGGCAAAGGTCAATTTTAATTCTACTCTGCCTCTTACCAAAACTGACTTACAAAGGAAAGATCAGATAGCTCAGGAAATTGGTAATGAGATACAGTGGTTTTCGTCTCTAGGTCACTAATTCTAAATTGACCAAGGTCAACAGTAATCAAAAGTCATTAGCATTTAATGATCCTTCGGTGCCCTGTGAGAAAGAGGCCAGTGATCTTAGCACACTCCAGAGAAACCATCACTACAATCAGCACTCACACGCTGCCTGCTTCAGGCAGGGGTCAGATCAGACGACTGCAGACAGAACTTCCAATCTTGCAGACAGATCTCGCCCCTGCAGACAAACCTTTATACTAATTTTACCTTGGCTCAGAAACCATCATTTTCAAACTGAACAGTTGAATTAATACAGGCTCTCTGAAGGACAGGCTGTAAGCTGCCTGGTCCTGCCCCTTCACATCAGTGGTTTGTTCCCTTACACACAGTAACTCTCCAAAATGCAAATGCAAACAGAGAGGAAGGGTCTCACTTGTGAGAACCAGTGGCACCAGAAGAAACTGCTGATAATGAGTATCCCCAGGGAGCTGCATCTCAGCAGGTGTATAATTCAAGGATTACATCTTTGGTGAGCAGGTAACCCACCCTCACACGTCAAACCACGGTGCTGAAGCTCCCAGTGGGACAGAGGAGGGGGAGAGGATATTGCTGTGGTGGCAGCCACAGCTGCTCTGTGCGCTGCACGCTGCAGTCCCCTGGGACTGCCGTGGCCACAGCACCTTCAGCGAGGGTAAGGAAACAGAGGGGCCTCCTGGGAAGCTGGGTTAGGGGTTGTACAGGTGTGCTGTGGAGAACTACAGCATGCCAATCCGTAGTCTGACATCTAGGGGAGGTCAGGAACATGCTGCTTAAAGCCCCACAGCAAATCAGCAGCCGGTGTGCTTAGAGCAGAGCATCACAGCTGGCAGCATGCAGGGTGTCAAACAGGAAAAGTCTGCTACAGCTGCTTCTTCCCACTGCATTTTAAATTACAGAAGAGGAAAATCAAGCCAGTGAAAGAGGAGCAGGTCAGTACATTGGCAAGCCAAGCGTTTCATAAGAAACACGTTCTCAGCCACAGCGGCTCTCGCTTCTCCAAAGTGAGAATTAAAATCAATGAGTAACAACTCTCACAGTGCTTTTACAATTGCTTACTGACCCCAGTTTTAGATATGAGAGACCAATTGCTGCAAACCTGAGCCTCATCCAAACAGCCAAGGAATGGAACCAGACAGGACATCCATGAAACTGCACTGTCCTGAAGGATTCTCCCTTTGCCACACATTAGAAGCTGTGGTTCTCGTTGCTGGCCCTTAACTTTGTTTCCAGACTCTCCCAGCACCCATAGGCTTTGCTTGAACCCACATGGAGATAAAGATGTTGCCAAATTCTTATCTATCCACTGCTTCAGAAAATCAGATTTATTTTCCTTTGCTGCAAATAGTTCAGTCCCACTTGCCTTCCTTAGCAGTCAGTTATGCTTCAGTATTGCCATCAGTTTCTCCTCCTCTTCACAAGTGAATGGCAGCTACTGCACCATCAGTTTTCAAGACATACACATACATACTTCTCAAATTCTGGTTTCAGAAGATATTTTTGTGCCTCAAGATGTATTTGTCTATAAATGTTAGGGTATCTTAACTGTTCTTCACAGTAACTCTGTGACACACAAGAACTGCAGTAGAGAAAGAAACTAAGGAAAGGACAAGTAACCAAACAGAACAGTGTAACAAAGGGCCTCTACAAGATAAACATAAACACCCATTAGTTTCATGTATTAGGAACTTTTATGGTCTGAAAACCTTCACTTCTTGGAACACATGGGTTAGTATGACTTTGATCTCATAGAAGGGTATTATTGAAGGCAAAAGGCAAAGAGCTCTAAGGAATCCTCACACCTCTCAAACATGCACCTGCCTGAAGAGCTACTTTCTTTTCATACTCTCAGAAAACCCCTGCAACCAAGCAGGGAGACAGGGCAGCTCTGATTCCACAGCATGTAGTTTTTTAAAGAAAATTACTCCTTTAAATTGATTTGGATGTGAAGAGGAGAAAATGTAGCTAGGGTGGTTAGGGAGTGTAACCTGGAACATAAATACCCTGTCACAGAAGGATGTTATCAACAAGTCACTCAGCCATTCACTCAGTCACTGAAGTGGTACATGATCCTCTAGTGAAATATTTATTCAGGATATCAGGTAATCCTGGGGTACAGCCCACAGGGCTGGACAGGGTGATGTCTCCAGATACCTTCCAAATCTGTTTGTGGCTGCTCTCCAGCCCACACAGCCAGGACAGACAGCAGACACTCACAGACTGCTCCCAGTGTTTGAAATGCAAACACTTCCCAGACCCTGGACTCGCCTGGCTTTCACAGCAGCAGGATCAGAAAACACAGGAGGAGCCAGGCCCCAAGAATGGGAAGTTTGCAAATTTGAGTGAGGTCTCACTTAAGCTCCCCACTCAGTTTTCTCACACACACAGCAAGTGCTTTTGTAACCAAGGCAGGGGACTGGAATTCAGCTGAATGGCAGAAAACACAACCAATGAAACTTCCACCACAAAAAGCTTTTAGTCTTTTCCTTCCGAGATTCCCATCTCTTACTTCCCTCTTTTGCCTCATCCATCAGCCCTTTGAGATAGAAACTGCAGCTTTATCACTTACTTACAGAGTGCCTCACAAAACAGGACTTCCACACCAGCTCAGGTATCTGAACATTTGGAACACAGAACAGCAGCCAGCGAAGTCTGAGGAGTTACCAGAGACAGCACCAGGGCAGAATCATCTTGAATTATCAGAGAAAGCTAAATTTCTTCTGACAACAGAGCTGCTGCTTTCATCATAACTGTTTGGTAAATTTAGAAAAGAAAAAACTGCTCACAAGCTCTAACAAGCAAGTGGCCAAAACACAAAAATTACTCTTGCAACTTACATTTTTTTCCCTCAGCCTTAAAGGGCAAGCTAAATGAATCCCGTGGTGGTTCTGGAAGGTGTTTCCTCTGGGGCAGAGCTGAGGATCACTGGCAGGGAAACACAAGGGAAGTTATTGTGCAGTTAGCTGCAGTGTACTTACTGTGGGAGATTTAAAGGGGGAAAAAAAAAAAGTACTGCAGTCTACATTCAACTTTGGCAGTCCTGCAGAACTCACTTCAAATGAGGGCCCTAAGAGATTTGATTTGCAAAACTAAATTACCTGGCAAACCCCAGACATTGTGCATTGTAGGAAATACACTCAGTAGGAAATGGTGAGACCAATATTCTCCCACCAAAATAAAAGCTATTTGGAGCCTAACTCTGGCATAAAAGTTTAAGCAACGCCAAATAGAGTATTGTACACCTATAATCCAGCACCACCTCTCTACAAAAAAAAAATCAAAAAACCCAGGGCACAGATTAAACTTCAACACACACCTCACATGCTGAAAACGGTGAAAACCAACAAGGCAAAAAACCTGCACCACCCCTTCTCAGATGAGACTGTTGAATTAGGCATGTTAGTAACCACCGTTTAGGAACACTTAGGTATCTTAACTTCAATCCAAACTTTTCCTCTAAGTCACAGCAACCCGCTACTCCCTCCTGTTTTAAAATGCTTCAGCACTCAGGAAACACCACAACGAACTGAACTCGTAGACCTCAAAGTTCACAGGCGGCTTTCTCAAAACAAAGAGGAAAACGGTGAATTGCAAAGGTGTGGCCCTGAGGTGAAACCAGCGAGCCTTCAGACACCTCAGGAAGCTCGGCCAACAGCGTGGGGAAAGGCGGTATCCAAGCCAAGCCGGGTGCAACTATCAGCTGTGCCCCTGGGAAGTTCACCGAATTAACGCTTCAAGTACTTCTCTGACAAAAGACGCTTTACTTTAAGCAGGAGAAAAGCCCCAAAGCCCAACTTTTGGGCTGACACAAGGGAACGCGTCCCGCTGGAGGCTGCAGCCCGAGCACAGCCGGGTCCGGGGCTCCTCAGGAGCCCGCTCCGCCGGGTCACCAGCGAGTCACCAGCGGCACGGGGCGAACCCACCGCGCCGCTGCACAATGGGCGGCCGAGGGCACAGCAACGCCCGCCCGCGGACACGCACCGCGACTCCCGCCAGCCAGAGGCCGTGCCGGGGGCTCTGCGTGCGGGAGAGCCGGGCGGCCCCGCGCCCCGCGGCGCTGCCGGCGCTCAGG
>VZRX01013605.1:47298-94249 GCA_013398075.1 Notiomystis cincta | reverse complement strand
AATTCTGTTAGTGCCTGAAGTTGAAGCATATTGATGCTGCACATGCCGGGTGAAATAAGCTGGGTGACAACCTGACAAGAGATTTAAAAATAAAATAAAATTAGAAACGGCTTTTTAAAAAAAAAAAAATTAAGAATCCTGTTAAAGTTCAAGCCTATTCATGGCTTATTGCAACCAACTTGTTGGAGGATGTGCCCTTTAATAAAAAAAGTGATTTAAGAAGAGAGCTCCCCCTTCCCTTCCGACAGCAGCTTTGTTAGATTAAAAGCTATAAGGAAAAATAATGGGTAGTTGGTATCTTTGCACTTGTTCCTCCACTCTTATTCACAAACCAAACCCACCAAAAGCCCTGAAACAAATCAAAACCCCAACAAACACAATCAAACAAACACCTTACAGAGAAATCCTCAGGCTGCAGCAGCCACAGTTCATTCCTGGGCCAGCAACAGGCAGCCAGAGGGAACAAACACCCTCCACCCGCATTTATTTTATTTTTATTTCCAAATAAACTCAATCACACCAGAAGAAATCATTGCCAAACATCCTTCCTTGCAGGAGCTGTTCCTATCCTGCTGCTCATAGGGTGGCCAGGTAAAAAAAAAAAAACCAAAACCACAAAAAAAACCTCAACCAAAAAACCAAAACTTTTTACTTTTGAGCTGCTGCAGGAATAATGACGAGGGAGCATTTTCAGGAGCAGCACCCAGGATCACCCAGGAGCTTCATAAATTAGGGATTTCTCATAATGCCAGTGCATGCAGCCACGTGGGAAATTAAAATGCATTGCTAGCATTTATTTTTAAAAGCATAGCAAAAGGCTTTGCTTGAGCTCTAGGGCAAGTTTGGGTTTGGTTTATTTTTTTTTATTATTTTTCCTCTGAAGAAACAATTATTTCTGGAATTGCTGCTATGTTCCAGCTTTAGTCTCCTGTGAACACTCATTACCTATATTATGTACACATTATTCTAGCAGATACCTTCACAATGTGAAATTAGGCATATCTGTGGATAATCAGCACTTTGCTGTTCCCATTTTAATATTTTAGCTATTCAAATAGAGAAGAAACCAAACAGCAACAATAATGGCTGTACACACACTTTAGGGTTGTTATGGATTTCACCAGCAAAGAACATGCTTTAAATTACAGTGTGTAAATGATCATTTAATTGGGACTTGGGAAACCAACAAAATAATCGTTGTCTGAAGTGAACTTAAATGTGCTGTGGGAAAACACTGCAATTTTCCATCCTTTTTGCAGGTAAAAAGCCCTTTTGCAGTGGAGGGTGAGCTGTGGGGAGAAGCCTTTTCCTCCAGGTTAAAGGAGGTTAATCTGCAGCCTGAATTTAAAACCCCACAGTAGGGAAAATATTCTTTAATCCCATCATACCCATGAGTTAAAAGATGAAGTTCTGGAGCTGCATGATTTTTAAGGTCCCTTCCAAGTGGAGCCTTTCAATGGTTCTGTGATTTTTCTGCACTTGTATTTCTGACTGAGAGGCAGTCTGGGGCTGCCCAAACTTGAGGCTGCACTCTGTAACATTTGTTTTGCTTTTTTTGGGGCTCCTGCTGCATTTCCAGCCGTGCACAGGGGTTTGGACCATGGCTACCTTCCCCCAGAGAGCTCCAGGCCCTGGTTTAGTACCAGCACTGATATGGAATTAAACTCAGGCAGCCGAGGAATTAAACTGGGGCAGACTTGGCACTCCAGGCTGAGGGTTCAGGACACTGAGCAGGGCACTGGAGCACCAGTCCAGCCCACCCTCAGCCCTCCTGCCCAGCAGGGCCTTAGGGACAGGGGAGGAGTGCTGGGGAGAGCTGATCAAGGGGTTTTAGCTCGTGTTTCCAGAGCCATTGAACTGGGATAGGTTCTGCTCCGTGGTGGTGCTGGCAAAAAAAGCCAAGTGTTTGTGTTGAGTCACATTCAGACTCATCTGTTCTTGTGCCACAGGTCTGTTTTCCAGGTATTGAGCAGTGCTTTCCAAAGACTTCCTGACTCGAAGAGCCGTTTAAATATTCATTTTCCAGTTGAACTTGCATGCTGGGTGGGTTCTTCCGAGTGCTCCAGGGTATAATTAGTTCCTCCAAAAGCATCTTCCTACCAGACACTTTGCTAGCTCTGACCACATCGCCCCTCCTCCCCAACCTCTTAAAGCTTCACTGAATTTCTGTGCACAGCCTCCCACAAAGGTTATCATCTTATGCTTAATAGTGGGGAAAAAAAGGCAGCACACGAGATTTACTGCAAATGGAAGCCATTACTGGAGCAGTTATCAAATGAAAGAACAATATAATAATGTCTGCTCGTAAAGAGATGAAGAGTTGCCTGTCAAAGGCAAACACCTGACTTGTAAAATTGGCCTGTGCAGCTGCTGGGAGCTTTTGGCAGGCAGGATGAGATCCTTGCAGCACGTGGCTGAGCACCCAGGTGTTCTGCAGCTCTATAGGCTGTAAACTGGGCACCCAAACTGGGACCAGCTGGAGGGAGAGGCATCCACATCCCAAGGCCACAGGATCTGGCATGAAGCAGAGCCAGGGGGATCAGCTGGCACATCCCAAATATCCCCAGTGGGGCTGGAGCATCCCCTGGGTTGGTTCAGGCATGGATGTGTCTCAGAGCCAAACCCTTATCTCCAGCTGCAGCTGCAGCTCATTGAGGCTGCTGACCCCAATTTTTTGGTTAAGTATTAACTAACTAACAGCAGATGGGATTGAATTTTGACTGCCCCTTGACCCAAGGTCAGGACACACAGTCTGTGAAGGTGCAGCTAGAAGATGCTGATTTCCAGTCCAGTGTATTGACACAGATGATTTTCCCCATCTTTCCCAGTCCTGCCCTCCTGCTGAGGGCTGGGGCAGAAACCCTTTCAGGCTTCACCAAACAGTCCTGAAGCTTTCCAAAATGAAAATACAGGGACAAGTGTCCATCACAAGGCAGGGAAGTGTAATATTAGCAAAGGGATGTTGGCTCCCATGTGAGAGCTGACATCTCCTATCAATGACTGTCCAGCCTCTCTCACCACATGCACTCAGCTCTTTCCCCACCCCAAAACAATGATTTCCTCTCAGCAGCACAGTCAGTCCTCACAGGGCCTTTTCCAGCATACACAGCCCCTGTATCAAGCCCCTCACAGGTGCTTCTCCTGCAGCCCCTATAGCTGGAACTGCCCAGCCCCAGCCCCAGGTGCTTTTTAACCTTTTCTCCTCTGTCTCAGGAGGGTCTGTGATCCCTCGAGGTGCTGCCTCTCTCTTTGGTGAGTGCAGCTCCACCTCTTCTGGTGTCTGGATGTGGAAGTGTTGGCCACTGTGACTTGTAAAACAGGTGTGGAGAAAGGCTGGCAGGAGCTGTCCCAGATCTGGCTGCTGATGGAGATGGGCAGCTTAGCCTGAGCACAGAGCAAACCCATCGCAGCCTTGCTGGCAATCCTTGCCTTCAGACAGCGTGGAGATTGATTGCTGCTCTCTCTGCCAAAGCTGCAGAGCTTGAGAAAGAGCTGGAGTCCCTGCAGGAAGTTCAGGAACGTCTGCCCTTCTCAAACCAAGATGTTTGGTCACAGTCAAAGGGTCCAAACCCCAAAAAAGCTGCTCATCAGGATTGTCTTTTGGAGACAGAGCTCAAAGGTTGTCTCAGAGGGAGCCTTTATGTCCCCAGAGACTAAAATGTATGGAAGAAAACTTAAAACTTTGTCTCAACCATCCAAACTACCTAAAGACACCTTTGTCTCAATGCCAGGTCAACAAACTTCAGNGTCATGTGTGCCTTGTTTCCCCCCCAGAAATACCCACTCCCACTTCCCCATCCCTCCCTTTGCACGTTTTTTGGTGACAGGGTATGAGCTCAGCTCCACTGGTGGCCCTGATATTCCCTGGCTTTGCCTCCTGCTGATTAAGTGTGTGTTTTTAAATCCTGTCCTTTTGGAGCCTGGAGGAAGAGAACAGGCTCCCTCTGCTCCTTGATTCTGTATGAGAGGGATGGATTAGCCCTGAGTGAGGCATCTTGAGAGCTGGGACCATCTGGCTGTCATTAGTTTGACTTGATTTGATGGAAATGGACAAATGCAGCGATTAGCATAGCAAAAACTCCTAATTAAAAAAAAAAAAGGTGATGGTGATTGAGGATGGATTTTTAAAAACTTTGTGCATGACCTGAAAAAACTCGTTAATTAAAATAAAGGCACTGTTTATTCATAGAATCATGAATCATTTAGGTTGGAAAAGACATTTATGATCATGAANCATACACAGCCCCTGTATCAGGCCCCTTACAGGTGCTTCTCCTGCAGCCCCTATAGCTGGAACTGCCCAGCCCCAGCCCCAGGTGCTTTTTAACCTTTTCTCCTCTGTCTCAGGAGGGTCTGTGATCCCTCGAGGTGCTGCCTCTCTCTTTGGTGAGTGCAGCTCCACCTCTTCTGGTGTCTGGATGTGGAAGTGTTGGCCACTGTGACTTGTAAAACAGGTGTGGAGAAAGGCTGGCAGGAGCTGTCCCAGATCTGGCTGCTGATGGAGATGGGCAGCTTAGCCTGAGCACAGAGCAAACCCATCGCAGCCTTGCTGGCAATCCTTGCCTTCAGACAGCGTGGAGATTGATTGCTGCTCTCTCTGCCAAAGCTGCAGAGCTTGAGAAAGAGCTGGAGTCCCTGCAGGAAGTTCAGGAACGTCTGCCCTTCTCAAACCAAGATGTTTGGTCACAGTCAAAGGGTCCAAACCCCAAAAAAGCTGCTCATCAGGATTGTCTTTTGGAGACAGAGCTCAAAGGTTGTCTCAGAGGGAGCCTTTATGTCCCCAGAGACTAAAATGTATGGAAGAAAACTTAACTTAAAACTTTGTCTCAACCATCCAAACTACCTAAAGACACCGTTGTCTCAATGCCAGGTCAACAAACTTCAGTAAAAAATATAAATATAAATAAAAAGATGAGGCACTTTTTGGTTTTGTTGCCATGATCAAGGAACCAAAAAGGGAAAGTTGGGAACCTGAGGTTTTCCAGATGTGGGTGGGCTGCAGCAGGCCTGTGGTTTCCCCCTGACCTTGGGAGCACAGAGAATTAAAATATCTGCTCCAGTCCCAGAGGAGTTACACCTCCCAAAATCTGTGGGTGTTCAAGCCTGCCTCAAAGTCCTCAGAAATACTCTTAATAACTGGGAGGGTCTCTGCAAGCAGCTGCTTGTGGGATGTGATGACAGAGCTGCACAAGTTCCCCCAGTTTCTGGCTGGGGGAGGCTTAACTTGCCTCTGAGCTCTGATGATGAAATAAGCTGGTGCTTAATAGAAAAACTAGAAAGGAACATGATTATTGAATTTTACTGCAAAAGCCCAAGGCAGGATGAGAAGTAGGATGTAAAAATGTTCAAGGAAATTAAACCAGCAATAGGGAAGGGCAGAGTGTTAATAGCAGCAGCCTTAATTACCCCAACTTACAATGGGTGCACCCTGTAATAATTTTCAAGTATCATTCAAGTGATCACAACAAGTTTGACCCACCTCTTTCTAAATGCAGTGCTGTAATTATTAATACTCCTGCATGATCAGGAGCTGCTGGAAACAGCAGATGAAGGCTGCTGCTGCAGAGCCAAGGAGCTGAGCAGAAACCTCTGCCTTGGTGATTTTGTGCTCGTGGGTTCTGAAGGGAGCAGGGGGCAGAGGGGGTGCAGNTAATATGGCCAAGCCCACCACAAAACCATGTTCCCAAGCTCCACATCTACTTGTCTTTTAAATCCCTCCAGGGACAGTGACTCTGCTGCTCCCCTGGGCAGCATGTTTCATACTTAGCAACCCTTCTGGTGAAGAAATTTGTCCTAATATCCAATCTTACCCTCCCCTGCTACAGCTGGAGGCCATTTCCTCTTGTCCCATCACTTGTAACCTGGGAGAAGAGACAGACTCATTTTCAGGCAGGTGGAGAGAGTGAGAAGTTCTCCCCTGGGCATCCTTTTCTGCAGGGGCTGAACACCCTCAGCTTCTCCTCACAGGGTTTGTGCTCACCAGCTTTGTTGCCCTTTTCTGGACATATTCCAGCACATCCTCAGTGCCTTTCTTGCTTGTATTTTTATTTTTGTATATTTTCTTGCATCACAGAGTTCTTCTCTTGGTGTTCTCACAGCATTCCTGGTATCTGTAACTCTCATTTTGTAGCAGGCTGCTCCCCAAACCTGCTGACAGCTCAGGTCTTTGGGCCACAGCCCTTCAACTCCTCCACTCTCTGCTCTTCTCCCAGTTTGGGAAGCCACTGGATGGAAAATGCTTTGAAGGTGATGGTCCTGCCATAGCACCACAAGATGTTGTCACCAACCCCTGCTTGGGGGGAAAAGGAGTGACCACCTTTTTTTGTTAATTTCGTAATAAAACCCACAAAATTAGTTTTAAAAGGCCACTTAGCAAAGAGGATTAATGAACCTGAAAATGAAATCTTATGTTTTATGGGGCTTTTTTTTTTCCTCCAGTCTTGCCTGGTTCAGCCAGTGAACCGAAACTGCCCATTATTTATGGAGCTGAACTGAGTTGCACCAGCACTCAGGAATTAAATACAATTAAATATGTGTATGCAGCCCAAGAGCAAGGTGATTTCTCTGTGAGTTGTCTTGCTGTATATTAAGAGTTGCTGCTGGTGGGCTTGTCACTGAGTTACATTATTTCCCCTGAGATCAAAACAAATCAACATTTCCCTGCTCTGTGTTTTTGAAGATGATGTTTCAGTAACAGCTGAACAGCAGGGTCTGGAAGAAAACGGGACTAGAGACAGAATATTAAAGGAGGAAAAATTCAGGGGCTATAAGGACTCAAGGAGAGGAGATGGAACAAATTGTTGTTATTACTATTATTATTTTAAGTTATTTGGTTTAAAATGAGACCGTGTGTGGTGTCTCATGGTCAGAATTTTAATACAACTGCAGCATTCCCTTGGCCAATTACCAACCCAAAGTAATTTGATAAAACCAGACCAGAATGTGGCCAGGGAGATGGGAAAAAAGGAGATTCAGAAACAAGGGGACCAACCAACCTCTAAACGTGCCAGATTTCTCACTCTGAAGGAAAAATCACAAGAAAAATATAACTGCAGGCTCTTAGATAGGATAGCTTGCAGTGTATACAGTTCTTCCTTTTAGGGAATAACCAGGACATTATTTTGCTGTTTTTTTCTTTGATTATACACATTTCTGTAAGAGGTCAACATCTTAAGATTATCTTTTTTGTGCAATGTTCTGGGAGCACTTTTGCTCTGTCTTTCCTCTGTCAATCATCAGCTTTCCTCTCCTGACAGCTGCTGCCTTCCCTAAATGAAGGACAGGCTTTTCTGCAGTGAAAGATGCTTTTTTCCTTTAGGGAAAAAAATAAAAAAGACAAAACACCAAACCAGCAGGGGAGATATAATTGTACTCGTCACCTGCAGACAGATATATTGCAATTTTTATTTGGTGTTTCAAGGATATGATGAAAAGTCCAGTTTGAAATTGAGCTGGTTTACTGCAGGTACATGAGAAACTCTGGGAATAAGGATGCCCAGGGCTCTGGCTGGACTGATACCCACAGGGTATCCCCATCCCTTGCACTGCCTGGGGCCCAGTGTGCCCCCAGGGTTTGTTTTACAGGACTGGAAACCACTGGAGCAGATGGGGCCCTTTGCTGGGGCCCCCTCTCAGTTTTTAGGGTGATCACTGGTCACACCATGCAAATATCAGCTCTATCTTGTCTCACTGGGAGCAGGACAGGTCTTGGGGCAGCTTCAGCCTGGAGGTGCTGTGCTGGCAATGCGGGCAAAATTCAGTATTTAATAATAACTGGCTGTATGCATTACTTTTGCCATCCTTAACACTCCTGTTTGCAAACCTCTTTGCCAGATTTGGTGTGAGATGCAAACATCTTTAATTTGATCAAATAAGCAATGAGCCCCATCTGGCTGGGCTGGCTGGAGCACCCTCCAGCCAGAGCAGCTTTACCCCTGCAGAGGTTTTGGCCCAAGTTTTGCTATAGCTGAGCCCCAGACAGTAAAAGCTAACACTGATTTTCAAGTCTCCAAGGAAAGAGCATGGTCCCACACAAGTGTGGAAAAACCCCCCAAACTCACATTCAATAGAAATATTTCCTGATATGTAGAAATGCCATTGATTTGTATCTTGGACCTACCTGAGAAGAAATTAACTCTACCTTAGCTGAAAAGCAGGACAGACATAATTCTTCACGAATGTTTTCCTGGCATGACAGGGCCTGCATTTCAAGGTATTTTCCCACTAGATATGGATAACATAGTGTGCCCCACTTGGAACATACAGAAGATTAGTTACCTGTCTTTCCATGTTTCTGTCAGAAGTATCTTAAAATTCTTAAAGCTAAAAGATGACTGAGATACAGGACAATGGCAAAAAATACCAGAGAGCATCAGCAGATCTGAACTTATGTTTTTGATGATTTTATAAACAATTCTGTTTAATTAAAAAACACTTAGCTCCCAGTGTCAGCCTATTTATAGATGGTGGGCAAAGGAGGAGCTCCTCTGCCAAACTTGTGTATTTCTTTTGCTTTATCAAGATTTCTCCACAAATATTCATCCTGTGCATGTTTAAGCAGCATATTTTTGGTCTTTTCTCATAGCAGGGTCTTATTAATTTATTGCAAAGAGTGCAATAAATAATATTTATCAGCTAAACATCTGCTGTACAGGACCCAGCCACCAGGTCCAGAGCACAGGTGGGAAACTGGGGTGAAAAGTGGGAAACTGAGGTGAAAGATGGTGAAAGAAGGTGGGAGCAGAGCAGAAGGCAGACCTGAGGGAAGTGCTGGAGTCTTGCCATTAAAAGCTGCCTCTGGCCAGGGATGACAGCTCCAGGCAGCTGAGGAGTCACTTCCTTCCTGGACAGCAAGGTCTGCAGGTTTGGGATGAACCCAGCTGGAAAAAGCCCTGACATAAGGAGTGACTCCCTCATGCCAAACTCGTTTAGAGGTGTCCCACAGGGTCACTGGTAAGGTTCTTCTCCTAAATTAGCCAGATGTGAACAGGGCAAAGCCCCACTGTGTCCAGCTGCCAGAGTGGCAGGAGGCAACACTGCATCCCCAGGAAAAAATGTTTTCACCATTAGGATAAACTTGAAACTGAGTTTTACTCATTTAATCAAAACATCTTTGATGATTCACTTCCCATCCTTTCTGCACAGTATCCAGGCTATAAACAGCTGTGTTTTAGGTATTGAAGATTTGCAGACTGTCCTTCCCATAGACTTCAGTGTGGCAGGACAGCTCTAGCAGGGGTGGTGGCTGCTGGGTACCAAGGGAATATCAGTCATACTTCATTTTCCACCAGGTGTCTGGGCTGGATGGACTTGTCAGGAGACGTGGGGATCAGTTCCAGGGGGGACCCTTTCACCCTGCAGTGGGGACAGATAACTGGTGAGGTGTTTCCTAGCTGGTCACCCAAGGACCAGGAGCATTTGAAAGGGAGCTGGAGCTTTCCTTGGCCAAATACTCATTGGAAGGAATGAAGAAAAACAAATGTGTGGTGAAAACCTTTTGTAAAATAGTGATGTAGCCTGCATAATCTTTATAAATGCACTGGCTGAGAAAACTGATTTCCTCTAAGTGTGTGCTAATGGAAAGTACCAGAGGTTTCAGATGAAGGTCAGGTTGGGGGAAAGATTAACTCCATTACATCTGTGAGTCTTTAATGAAACATCTCCCATTAAAGACAGCAGACACAGCAGCAGCTCTGGCATCCCAAGCAGGCTTACATCCCAGTTGCTTTGGATATAAACCTGAGCATGCAGGGCTGATATCTCTGAGACAAATCCTGATATCTCTGAGACAAGTCCTGATATCTCTGAGACAGCTCCTGATATCTCTGAGACAAGTCCTGATATCTCTGAGACAAATCCTGATATCTCTGAGACAAATCCTGATATCTCTGAGACAAGTCCTGATATCTCTGAGACAGCTCCTGATGTATCCACAGCAATGACAGGGTCCTGTTGGCCAAGTCCCTCGTTAAAGAACTTGCTGCTGTGGAAGTTACCACAGAATTGAGGAATATCCTGAGCTGGGAGGGCCTCACAAGGGCCATCAAACCAACTCCTGCTCTGGGAAGGGTGAAAGGTGGCACCAAGGTGCTGCTGCTTCCCAGGCTGGGGGTCTGGGACCAGTAGAAAACACAAAGCCTCGTGGAGGGTCAAGGCATGTGGTGATTGCTGCTGGGTGCTGGTGGTTCTGACAGCCAGATATGCACAGAAAACACAGCCAGAGCACCAAGTCAGGCTCCTGAATGGAGGATGTTGGATTGCTGTACTGCCCCTGTTACATCTCAACACTGCTTTCATGTTGTGAGTTTTCCAGCTTGAGCCTCTGGGAGTCAAAATAATGCAGGACTTGACTCCTGGATGTAAAGTGGATGCTCTGGAGGTGTCTTAAGCAGAACACAGCTGCAGCAAACCAGTTTAGCCCAGTCCCTGGTGGTCTGAAAACACTGGGGTCACACACAGCATGCACAGCACCTGTGCATTGCCAGATTCCTGAATGCTGCCACTGTGCTTTGGGCTCTTACCTGCTGGTAAGAAGAAAACCACTGGATAAGATAAATATTCACTGTTCTGGGAAAAAAAAAAAAGAAAATCACAATATAATTTGGATCTGGCAGTGTTCAGGGAGGCTCCAAAGATTCAGTCCCATTAGGTCTGAGATAGAGCAGCTTCCTAGGGAAGGAAGGAGCAGCAGAGGCTGCCCTGACAGCAGGGGCTACGTGCACTTTATCCCCTTTCCTGTGGGATCCCACTGCCACCCACCACCCAGCTCTCTCCCAAGATGCTGGGAACAGCCATGGAGCCAGCCCCTGTGTGCCTGATGAGCATCCATCAGCAGCAGACTGACAGGAAGGAGAAATCAGCAAAGCATCCCTGGACCAGGCACCCAGAGCCAGGCTTTGAGGAGCACATTTGCACACCAGCTCACTGCTCTGCTGCCCTTCATTAGGCTAATGTGCTGTTTAAATGGAGTCATCAATCATTTGGTTATTAGAGCCCTTTGTGCCTGGCAACAAATTGGTGGGAAACCAAAGCATTAGTAGGTTGTTTGAGGATTATAAAACAGTACTTGTAAAGCTCCCACTGCTTCAGTGGAAGGTGGAAAAAATGCAGAGGAGCTAATTGATTGTGCCAAAACAAGCCTCCAAAAGTGCTGGGACTTAAATGGAAATAACCAATTGAGTTGCCTTTTATTTGTTCTGACATGCTCCAGACTTCCAAGCATACATTTGCAGCTGTTTTCCTACAAATCCTGAAACTTGCAAATCTTAACAAAAGAAAAACTAAGGAAAAAGGAAAACTGTAGCTCCAGCAGTTTGTACCTTAAGGAGAATGAACTGACACTAGTCTCCTTATTTCAGAATTAAAACACTATATGCTTGCTCAGAACTTATGGAGTATTTAAATACTTAAATAATTATATACTTCTGCTTTTGCTCTTGGATATCCTTATTTCATTAACCAGTTGCAGGGAGATATTGGGATAGTGCCCCTTCTGTATTGAAGCTTTGCACTTAAACCACAAATAAACCTCTTCCATCTCACAATCCCATTGTTAAGTTCAACTTCCATACTACGGTCATGGGGTTTTTTTCAAGGAAACCACATTTTGTGCATCACATCCTGTATGAAACCCACTTTGGCTTTTCCCAGGAAGCAGTTAAAAATCACATTTATTAGCCCTGTCAAGAGCAGCTGTTGAAATGCTGTAGCCCAACTTGTTCACTCCCACAGCTGTAGCTCCTGGAGGAGAACAATGAAAGGTCAGAGGCAAGGGCTGCCCCTTTCCCTGCCCTGAGCTCTAAGCTGCTCCTCACACCTTACCAACTGCAGTGGCAGAGCACAGCCTTGAGCAGGTCAAGGCAGCTGTTCCTCACCTTCTCTTCCAGCAGAAAGGAGGTGTCTTAAATGGCCCTGGACTGAGCCACATTCGAAAAGAGGCAAGAAGAGATGTCAGGATCACAGGATATTCCCTGCCCAAGGATGCCAAGAGGTGCCTACAAAGGTTCAGGAGCACTTGGGAATGCCATGGGGGCTAACAGGCAGGTGAAAGAGTTTAGGTTAGCCCCTCCTAGGGGCTGAGGGCAGAGAGCTCCATTCCTGCCCTCAGGCTCCAGTGCAGGGAGCACAGAATCGTGGACTGGTTGGGTTTGGAAGGAGCCTGAAAATCACCTGGTTCCAGTCCTGCTGCCATGGGCAGGGACACCTCCCACGAGACCAGGCTGCTCAAATCCCAGCCCAACCTGGCCTCGAGCACTTCCAGGGATAGGGGTGAGCTACAAGGTGGACAGAGACTCCTGCTTCCTTGTGCCAAGCAAATTTTGAATACCCACCTTGTGCTTTGACTCTGACTGGTCCAAAAGCCACCCAGATTAACTCTCTGACTATCAAGGGGCTTTTCTTACACAGCAGCTTGAATTATGTAAATATGGGGAGCAAAAGGCTTTTGAAGCTTGGTTGTGTCCCACCAGCAGAGGAGAAACAGCAGACTTGTCTGCTTCCTAAGCCCCACCAAATTAACTAATTAATATCTTTTGCCCTCAGCTCTGGTTGTGCTGCAGAGTCCCTGGCAGAGTGCCTGGGGAGGGTCAGGGCTGCTCACCTGGCTGTGACACACTGCAGACAGTGCCCTTGCAGAGCAAACACATCTCCATTTCACACCAAGGGCTCAGCAGAGCAAATGGAGAGGCTCTGGGAAGCAATGCAGGCAGCAAAATCTCCTGCCTGTCTCCTGTGTGTGCTAAAGACAAAACAGCTCCCTAAACCTCAGTATGCTATAAAGGTGCCAGAAGCAGAAAAAGGAGAGACAACTGTTATCCATAACAATTTTATGTGGCAGAACCCTCTGTGTATGAATTTTTCATTTTTTTCCTTTAATAAGTCCTAGCATGCCAGAAAGTATCATAAAAGAGAAAGAGAGCATCAGGGGTAATGTAATGTTGGGGAGAGGAATGAGTAAGAGTGAGCAGGCCCCATGATCTGGAAAGAGAGCTTGTTCTCAGATATTTGAGGGTGGAAACAACTTTTATTTTAATTTCCTGATTGAAGCCAACAATTCCTCCTTCATCACCAGTTAGACAAGTAACCATGACTAAGTGAATTTGGTTAGAGACTCAATAATGAAAGAGAAAACCCCCAAATTAACATTTCCACTTACAGCATTAATTCAGGGAAGAATTAAGGTGGCTTGGATGGTTATTTTGCATTTCTACATCTTAACAACTTTGAGCTTCTCTTTAAAATGTAACTTAAATTGAGATTTTTAATTCAACTTCCTGAGTGCGTGTTTCTTGGGACTGGAGCATCCCTGTGGTGTGCTTTACCCACCAACTCAACCCTAATTCTCTCCATGTTGCTTTCTAGAGCCAAATAGATGTGTTAATAATATATGCTCAAGCCACAGGCTGTGCCCAACCTTGAGAATCCTTTACTTTTAATGCAAATAAGTGTGATAGCAAATGGATCCATTTGGCCATTTGTTCTGGTTTTGAGGGGAGCAGTGGATTAGTGAAGGCAGCAGAGGCACAAACATGGCAGGAGCACCCGAGACTGGCTGGCAAAATGTGCCACTGCTCCCTCTGGAATATTCCTCAGCTGCTGTGCTGGCAGGGCCAGTGCTGCCTCACACTGAGCTCACTCCTGCTCTGCTCCTTGGGGAGCTGCTCCCTGCTGGAGCTGCCCCACCGTGTGGCACCGGGGCTGAGCTGGGCCTGAAGCCAAAGCAGATGTGGACTGATGAAGTTCTTTTTCTTGTGCAGTCTTGAAGCTCACATATAATTAGCTAAAAGCCTTTTCTAATACCATCATCCTCCTGACAGGGTGCCTTTCTGGAAGATCAAGGTAAAGCCCTGGCTGATAAAGGACTGAAGGTATGGCCAGAGTGAAGCACAGGGAAGGTGGATGCTACAGCCAGCAAATAAACCCCTCTGCCTTCCCAGCTGTGCCCCTGCTCACTCCCACACCCAGCTTCTCCCACACCTTCCAACTCCACAGTGGGGATATGTGGTTACAGACCTGATTTTGAGCCCACTCTGTGCCTGACACAGGCATTAAAGCCCCAGTTCTGGAGACACCAGCTCTGTGACAGCCCTGGCTGTGTCCTGGTGATCCAGCACTGCTGAAAGCCTCAGAGTGAAAAGGCAGGAACACCACAGCTCTGCAGGCTGCCTTTAGCCAGGCAGCTGAACTCCTGACACGCTGGCACTGTTATTTTTGTTAGCAGTAAGAAAGATGGCAAAGTGAGAGCAGGGCCTGGGGCTGGCCTGCAAAGGGCACTCTGATCACCTGCAGGGGATTTATCCCTGTAAAGCAGTGAGTTAAATCCCTGGTGCATGTGCTTCTGCTAAAGCTAGGTGAGAGGAAAAGTGCCCTAGGAGTAGGACTGCCAGCAAATAGCTCCCTGAATGGGCACTCACCTAGTTAGACAAGCTCCTCTCTGTGGAAAAGCATTTCTTCTCTTTGTGCTGGTTCCCTGCTCCCACACCTGCACCTCAACAGCAGGGACAGCTCCAGGTAAACGAGTTTAGAAGCCTGTTTAGAGGACAGAAAGCTCCAGCAACCCAGCCCAGCCACCAGGACATCACCCAGAGCAGGAGAGACTCCAGCAAAAACCTCCTGGGGAACTCCCATCCACCACCCCAAGCTGCACCACATTTAGGGAAGGAGAAGACTCTGCTGTTGGAGCTTGGCCCTTCTTTACAGCACAATTAAGGGGTTTTTACACCAGAAAGAGAGGGGAAATATGCACATGATGCTGCAGCTTTGGGACACCATAGATAGCTCCAAGATAAAATGATACTGTGTACAGTATTTAAGAAAAAAACCAAAAATAAAGCAAACCTGAGATCCAGAGCTTCTGAGTTTCTGGGGGATGCTCAAACCAACAGAGGTCTCACGTTAACAAAAGGATTTAGCAGCAGCACCAGCACCCCTGGTCAGAATGATGAAGATATTTTTGGGGCTCAGATATGGGTTCGGCCCTTTTTAGTGCCTCAAGGTCATCAGGCCTGTGGTGCATTTGCACAGACATTCCTGATGCCCTGAAGCCACAGCATGGCTTGCAAGCTTTGTAGAACAGAATTAAGACCAAAACCTGAATGCCACAAAGATGCTGCAGCAGCTGCAGGTGCAGCTGGAGAGGTTCAGGGTAACAGGAACTCTCCACCACTGCTGTTCCATGCACTTTACAGCACTGAAAGTACAACTCATTTAGCAGTGCCAAGGACAAATTGAAGAGGGAAAAGCAAAATGAAAGAATCTCTCTTATTTTGTGTCACAAAAGCTCTCAGAAACAATAAGTTGTGCATACTAAAATATTTTTAAAAATGCTGTGCCCTCCAAAGAATTATAGAAAATAAATGGCAAGGGAATTTACTGCCTGATGAAGTCACTGCTGGAGATATCTTACAGCACAGAACCCAAATTTTTATGTTCCTTTGGCCAAATTTGGAAGGGAAAGTCTTCTGGTTTCAGCTGTGAACAGCCTAAGATTAATTCCATCCTCAGCCTTTGACACTGTCCACATTAGACTTTTTCCAACAGCAAGGTTACACATGGAGAGACCCCTGGAAATGTTCAAGGCCAGGTTGGATGGGGCTCTGAGCAGCCTGGTCTGGTGGAAATGTCCCTTCCCATGATGGGAGTGGAACTGGACCATCCTTGAGGTCCCTTCCAGCCCACGCCCATCTTCAGTTCTGTGATTTAAAAAGCCTGCAAAGCAGCCACAGCCAAACAAAACTTCCCACAAGTGCTGACCTTCTGGAGGGCTTGGGGCTCAAATCCCACTGCTGACAGAGGTCCAGAGCCTGCAGTTCTCAAGGTATCCCTTGCCAGTGCCACCAGGGCTGTTTCTTATGGCAGACAATTCAATAATTCAATAAATCACTGTGCATCCACACAGCACTGACAGAAACACTTGCTCAAAAGCTGCTTGTCCAAAGCAGCTGGGACTGGGCCAGCTCACCCAATATTTATTAAAGCAGCAATTCTGGGGAGCCCCCTGTAAATAAGGGGTCATTCCTAGCTGATAATCCAATAAAGGATTGGTGCCACACACCAGAGAGCCCCAGGCTTGGTGCTGTGAGCCTTCCTCATGGTGGGTCAGGTCCAGGAGAAATATATAATGGTCTCCAGAGTGTTTTCAGGGGTTCTCAGGAACTCACTGCTGAGCTGAAGAAAAAGAAAGTTGGGTTTGAGAAGCCAAAAAATCCCTGATTTTCTTACTGTGCAGTGGACACCTACTGGAGCCAGTAAACTCCAGAGAAAGTTCTTCCTAAAATTAAAGTAGAAATTTATTGAATGCACATCTAGGAAACTTACAGAGACCTCCCAAACAACACTGAAGGGAGAGGAAACACTGAGGTCCATATTTTTATGGTACCCATGAAAAGGAGTAGAAATCAGGGCTCATCCCATCACATCCAGGGTTTTCAATACATCCAGCATTGCCCTGGGAGCCTCCAGTAGTGATAACAGAAGCTAAGAGGACTTAAGAAATGACTCAATCCAACTAAACCTTTTCACAAGGGAGATGGTTTGGTTATAAAAATATTTCTGTCCTGGACTGGGAAGAGTTAAACCCCCCAAGTCTGCACAACAGCAAAGCATTTTTTAATTCTTTGCCTTTTTATTTTTTTTCCTTCCTTTGAATGGGTTTGTTTGTTTCCCTTGGAGGCTGCAGTCACACACAATAGGCAGATTTTTCAATTAAGCCATTTTTTTCCACTTTTAGTCTTCAATGGAGCCCAGGTGCCAATTGTTTGCTGCTTGGTTTCTGCCTTCCCTTTCCTGCCTACAGCTTAACCCCTTTCTCTCCTTCCTGCTTTTGGGGCTGCCATTGGTCAAATCCCCTCCCCATGCAGATAAATAATTATCAAACAGCCTGGGAATGATCTGTATCAGGTCCCAGTGACATTAAAAAATGCAGGATATGGACCATCCACTGATGGATTTAGCAGCAGTTGGAAAGTAACTACTCATCTTTCCTTTGAAGTGTATTTATTATATATTTCCTTCAGAGTGTATTTATTTATAAAGTGAAAGCATTTGGCTTTTATTAAAAAAACCAAAAAAGCCACAAATCACCAACAGAGATTGTACTTAGAGCAGCAGTGGTGGGCTGGGAGGGAAGAAATATAGCAGACAAATTGAACACCATTCCAGAGGGTTTATACACAGTGTTTACAGCCCAAGCAGCATTTAGAAGGGAAGATTTAGTGATTTATCAATCCCAACTCACTCCCCCACCATTAGAGTGAGAGGCAGACCCAGCAGAGCATCTCTGAGCGCTCTGTTCACTACAAGGCATCCCCTGCCAGCCCAGAGCAGCCTCACCCTTGGCAAACACTGCCCTTGGGCCTTCTGAGGAGCTGCCATTTAGGAGAAGGCCTTGCAGGGGAACAGAGTTTCAAATGTCAACGATTTTAAAAATATATAAGGCAGTGAAAGCTGATGGGACCTGAAAGAATTGAGGGAGAACCTCTTAGAAAAGCACCAGTGAAGGCAGATAACCCTCAGAACCCTCTACTGGAGGGTTTGGGATGGATCCCAGCGGGAGGTGTTGGCAACATGAATTCCTGCCCCACACAAGAGGCTCTAAGAGAGCCCCAGGCACTCAGGACTAACTTGGTACCACAACACCTTGGGCTAAACCTGCTCTTTATTTTTCCTGAGCCACACAGCAGCCTGGTATGTTTATGACCACTGCTTTCACCAGACTGGGTCCCAAAACTGAAGGAGAAGCCCTGGTCAGACAATTCCTTCTCCAAGGCTCAGCTCCAGTACCAGGCTCAAGAGCTGGCATGCAAATGAATATTTGCAGGGAGCAGTACATCAAGTGAAAGAACATTTCAGGGCTTTTTCAGCTGATTGTTTAGGAGTTTGCTTGGAATAAGCTTCCTCCCCAAGAGGGATTTCAATTCTACCCATGCACAAAGAGGAGAGAACATTAATGCAGTGTTAAGACAGCTCAGCACTGAGAGAGGCTGAGCAGAAGGCCACTGAAGTTATGTGACACCCCAAACTAGGGATTAGCACTTTTTCAAGGACAAAGCTGTGAAGTTTCCAATCCCAAGAGCAACTTTCCCCCTTGCAAATTGGCCCACCAGACACCAGTGTCCCTGGGACTCAGCCATGTCACAGGACAGGGATTCTCACCCCTTGGCAGGGGACTGGAATGCTGCTGGTGCCATCAGGGACCTCACACCAGGTCCTCCCTGGGAGCTCCAAGTGGCAGGAATTATTTCTCTTTAAAGACACACTTGAAAGACTGCACTTTGCAAAAAAAGAAATAAAAAAAATTAAAAATATTTAATAAAATTTAAAAACTCAGCAAGGTGGCATCCTAAGAACAAGGTTATTTATAGGTGAGACTTACCCTCTGGCTCTGCTTTCCATGCAGCTTTCAGGCTGGCTTTGCCTTCAGGACCCTGCCTGGTTCCAGGCATTACACAGCTGTAGTGATTAATTACAGCCTGTTACAACTGAGATTTAAGCTTCTGTTGAATTTGTGGGTTTTATTTACCCACCCTGACCAACTTGTGCAATCCATGGGCTTGGGATCCATCAGTAAAATGGTTCATAAAATATTCAGGGTGCTGCTTCCCAGTGACATGGGAGAGCTGTGGGAATTGGAGTGGTACCAGGGCATAATTAACCCAGGGTTAGGTTAGATCATTATGTTCCCAAGCAAAGAGGGGGTGCTTCATAGCACTGGGTCTTCAGTGGCCAATGCATTTTGGAAATAGGCTAACATATGTAGTCTTCCTGAAGACTCTGAATCCAAATCCATGTGTGGATGTAATTTAATGCACAGTGCTTTATGCAATTATACCTACAGATGCCTAAGTGAGAATTTAAATTAGCATTAACTTGATAGCTTTTGCTAAAGGCAGACAAATGCAAGTGGGTGCTGGGCAGATTTTCCTGTGAAGCTCTGCCCATCCCCATCAGCTCCTCAGGCACTGTTCCAAGTGAAAACCCTGGGGATCTTCTCAGCAATTAAACCCACTCCAGCAAGTGGATTCAGCAATGAGAGCCCACCTCTGCTCAAACCACATCTCCACCATTTGGGCAACAGAGAGAAGGATGCTCAAACAAAAGGACCCACAGGGTCACAGAAGGGTAATCTTTCCCAGAAATTCTCATAAATCCACACAGGCCAGTCTGAGGACCTGGACATGGCATGCAAGAAGACCATTTTGGAATCATTTTTGGAGAGAAATCAGTGAAGTCTCACCCATGAGCACCAGTAAATGTTTGCTCCTTTCACAGCTGGCAGAGTCTCAGGCATGCTGCATTTACTGCATGTGCAGTAAATGGTTTCTGCAATACCTGCTCCCAGAAAACAGGCTGAGCCCTCTGCTGCTGCCTGTCCATAGCCCCAAAACCACCTTCACTCTGATCTCAGCAAACCACTGAACTTCTCATCTCCCCAAAGGGAATGTCACATTCCTCCAAACCAAATTAGCAGTGTATTTTGGCTGGCTTTGGTGACTACAGAAGCCTGCAGTGGTAGAGAGGTTTTCTCCCTGTCACTAATGACTATTAGGAGGGCTGGCTTCCTGATGAGCCAGAAGTGTTGGCAGTAAAAAAAAGATTGAGAAGCAGCCTGATACTCTAATTTTATGTTAAAAAAAAAAAAAAAAAGCACAACAGGACTTCCTAATCAGCTGTGGCAGGGAAATTATCAGCTGGGGAGAGCCCCATTTGTTGGCTGCAGAAGCAGACCTGGATCCTTCCCTCCTGGAAGCAGGTGCAGGTCAAGCAAACTGAGATATGCCAGGGCATTGCACCTCTTGGGCATCTCCCCACTGTGCAGAGGGCAGGCTGGCCTCAAAGGGCTGCATGTCACCTGTTAAAGAGCAGATTGCATTCCCCACTCTGCTGCAAGGACACATCTGGTGTGCTGAGCTGGACTTGTCACTGCAGCTGGAATCTGCCTGGGGCAGCTCTCAGAGCTGGGACTGGGAGGCTTTTCTGGACCTCTCACCTGTCTGAGAAGTCTCAATGAGCACACACTACTGCTCCCATAATCCAGAGGCTGAATTTCCCTCTCAGCACAGGCCAGGAGAAGAAGCACAATTTCTTTGTATGGAAAACAGGTTGAGAATGATTTTTAAAGGAGTGATATTAAGACAGGCCTTACTCTTGTATCCAGAGAAGGACAGAGGACATTCCCTCCTTTCCTGGGATCTCCTCTGGGATCCTCTATAAGTATGGGACATTCTGAGTTTGGATGGAGCCCCTGGGTTCCTGTGGAGAAGTTCAATAAGCAATACTGCAGCTACGTGCCCTTCAGCAAGCCTCTCATCTCAAGGCAGCAAAGATCATATCCCAAACTCACCAAAGTAACTTTTTGAGCTCACTAAAATGTTTCAAGCTTCTCCATTTCCTCCTGTGAAGGAATAACACGACCTTGGAGTGCTGCTTTGTAGTTTGGTTTTCTTTTTTTTGCTGAACAACAAAGGAACAGCTGTTCAGATTTTTTTGTTGCTGTTGTCTTTCATGGCAGAATGTGTGTACTGAATATTTAGGACACATTATCTGAAAATAAAAGTATTGCTGCTGCTAAAGCAGCTCAGGAGCAAACACAGGATGCCTCACACAGCGAATTCCCAGTTCCCACTGTGGTGTGGCCAGGAAAGGGGGCTGATGCTGTCTGGGAGCAGCAGGGAAGTCAGTGCTTGTTGCAGGAAGGTGCTGGATGGAAAAACCTTGCTAAGGAGCACAGGAGTGACCCAGTTCCCTTAACTCTGACTCTGTGGAACAGCACAAGCAGCAGTTCACTTCTGTGCTCCACCACATATTAGTTTTCCTGAATATTTCATTTCTTTCATCATTAAACTCCCAGGCAGGAAGGCACTAACAGCACAAGGGACTTGCACCTGCTGGCCCTGACCCTGACCCAGCCTCATGTCGGGCTCTGCTCTGCCCATCACCCAATTTCCCTCCTCCACTGCAGGTCCCGTTCCTGTACAGGGCAGAGGGAGGGTCCTGAGGCAGAGAAAGCCTCAAACTACAACATTTCAGCTAACACAGGTCCAAACCCCTCTCCAGGTCTGGGAGGGTGCACAGCTGATGCTTCAATGCCACGGGGTTTGTTGCTACCTAGGAGGAGGCACATGGCCACAGAGCCACTCCTGGGAGCTCCTGCTGGTTTAAAGAGCAGATTGGAATTACAATTAATTAGCTGATTTGCTTTTCTAAGAGTTTTAACAGATCTCCCAAGGGACAGGTCACCAACCTCAGCCTAACCTTTGCTACCTAAACAGGAGGCCCCTGGCCCCACCTGTAGGTCCCAGACCTCTTCAGGTGTCCCCAAAACTCACCCTCAGGAGCTGGAAAGGCTCTCAACACCAGAACATTGTGGTTTGCTCATGTTCCTGCTGTTTTCCACGTCCCTCAAAAGCCACCAACATGGGACAGGCTGCAGATGCAGCTACAAAATGTGCAGGCTCTGCTGTGGGGAAGCAGCCAGCCAGAACTTGCACAGGAAGAACATTTATACACTGAATTTCTACCCAGCTTATGAATCACGGCTCCAGAAAAACGTGGTCAAAAGACAGTGGTTTATATTTTTTTTTAAATCATAAATTTATATGTATAAAAGAAAACTTTCAAATACTGGCAGCACCTAAAATGCATTTTGGACAACCACAAGTCTTAAGGGTCTTATCTGGAGTTACACAAAGCAAAAAGAGGCTGAGGATGACTGGAAAATAGAAACCAATTCTGTGGTTTTACTGCATTGAGAGGCTGCTTATCAAGAACTGGAAGAAACTAATTTTGAAACTTAGACTTCAAGGTATTAAAGACAAGTTGCCCTTCATTTCCTAAACTCTCATTTCTCCAAACTTTTCATGGTTATTTAAATAAAAATATTAAGCTGATCCTGATTCGAATGACTGCTTAACTCACTTGGAGGGATTAATTTTAGGAAAAATCCACTTCCATTTTGTTTATCTCAAAAATATCTGCAGCAGTCAGAGAAGATTTACACTGCAGTCAATAAAGGTTTGAATAAAATTCAAAGCATGCCAGACTAGGCCATAATGGAGCAGAAGCCAAGATGGGCCCCCAGTGCTGCTCTGGGCCTGCTCTCTTTGTTCCAAGCACGTTCAGGCTGAGGACAGACTGAGAGCAGCCCTGAGGGGATGGATTTGGGGCTGTTGGTGGATGAGAAGCCCAACATGACCTGGAAAAGGGAGCCTGGGCTGCACCCACAGCCCTGTGGGCAGCAGGGAGGGAGGGAGGGAAGGGATTCTGCCCCTGTGCCTGCTCAGGTGAGACCAAGCTGCAGTGCTGAGGCCTCACCTGGGCTCCAGCACAGGAAGGACACGGAGCTGTTGCAGTGAGGCCAGAGCAGGGCACCAAGGGGATCAGAGGGATGGAGCAGCTCTCCTTGAGGGAAGCTGAGAGCTGGGGCTGTTCAGCCTGGCAAAGAGAAGGCTCAGGGCTGAGCTCACTGTGGCCTCCCAGTCCCTGCATGTGGCTACAAGAAGGACTTTTACAAGGGCCTGCAGTGCCAGGACAGGGGGAATGGCTTTGAACTGACTGAGGGCAGGGGCAGATCAGATATTAGGAAGAAATTCTTCCCTCTGAGGGTGCTGAGGCCCTGGCACAGGGTGCCCAGAGAAGCTGTGGCTGTCCCTGGATCCCTGGAAATGTCCAAGGCCAGGCTGGATGGGGCTCTGAGCAGCCTGGGGTAGGGGAAGATGTGATGGCTCCTCTCCCAGCCTGTTTATTTTCCCGGTAATGCACAACACAACATCACAGCAGAACACTTTTGCCTTTTTTTTGGTGTTATTTTTTTTCCCAGTCAGTGTGGAAAGCTGAGGGTGCTTTGCAGGTGAAGGAAGGAGCTTTCACTGCTGGTTTTAGAAGCCCACAGGCCTCACATGACCTTTGCCTCCTGGGAGCTGCCATGAGTTCTCCAGCCTGCCACAGCCTCTGCCCCTGAGGAAAGGAGGCCTCACCCCTGAGTATGTGGCACAGAAAAGCTCAAAAATCCTTGGGGAGGAAAGGAAAAAGGCAGAGGGAGAGATGTGGACAGCAGACACCACCTGTGAGCAGGCTCAGAGCTCCCACTCCTCGTGCTTTGGAAAAGCTCTCCTCAAAAGGTGAAAAACATCTTTCTGTCCTTATCTCACTCACTGAGCAGGAAAATATGCCCCTGACCCAGCTTTATTTACCCAGGACATGCTATTGAGGGAGGTTTTAATCCAAACAGTGCTGAAAATAGGATGGATGATTAAAATGCTGACATAGCACCCCATTTGTGTCTCTAAAGGTTAAGTGTAATTTTCTGCCTTTCACAACTGCTCTGTCTACCCCTTTCTGCCTTTTGCAGAGCATTTGCTCTTCCTACTCTGCCCTCAGCTTTCTAAATAAGGCTTTTTATTGATTCTAGACTTTCTGTTCACTCCAGATGAGCATCACCAAGGCTGAGAAATTGGCCAGCAGTGCTTTGTCCCTGCTATATATAGATTTTTCTTGAGTTTTGACACACACACTCTAAGCACAGGATGCAAAGCTAATCCCTGCTGCCTTGCTGGCACCTCTGGTGTGCTCCAAACAAACACCAACACCAGGAAATGGGTCCTGACAGCTCCTGCTCAGTGCAGAGCCACACACCCTTGGAATACAAACCAGGCCATGCTCTAAGGCTTGCTGGGTCTAACCTGGGAGCTCAGCTGCCCTAAACAGCAGGAATCAGGAAGACACTGCTGTGGATGTTATATTTTAGATCCTGGCTGATCCAGAGATCCATGATTGTCCACATCCATATCCCAGCTGTCCTGCACTTTGTGATCACAGTCAAATGTCAGCTGTAAAACACCATGTTGAGTGATTTCACAAACACTGTCCCACAGACAAATTCTTACTAGTCTTAGGTGCCTTTTGCTCTTTCCAGCCTTGCCTCCAGGTCAAAGAATCATGGAGTGGTTTGGCTTAGAAGGGACCCTGAAATAATCTTTGCTTTACCCACAGGTGAGAGGGTGGCTCAGCTTCAGAGCTTCTCTCTTTTCTCAAACCCTTCAAGCAAAGCCTGAAGGACCTCAGGGAGGTGCTGTTCACAGAGGGACTGGGGAGCTGTGTGACCAAACAAGGCCCTAGGTGTGTCCTTGGTCAGCAGGGCTTTCAGAGGCTGCCCTGGAAGGATGGGGAGCTCAGAGCTGCAGCAAGGCAGGTCCTTACCAAACCCAGAGCCTTTCCAAAGGCTTTGAGCTGGAGCTGCTGGAGCAGTCATGTGGCCCTAACACCAATCTCTAGCAAAGCCAAAAGCTTTTTATATCCCTCAGGGAAATAAATAAGACCAGAGCAAACATGGCCATGTTGCCTCCAAATTCTCCTGCAGCCTCCAGCTGTTGCTGTTTATGGAGAGCACAAAAAGGCATCTCTGCATCCAGTGCTGGAAAAAGCCAGGAGTGCAACCTCTGGCCACCCTCAGCACATTTTAGAGACAAATGTTTGTTCTGTGTCTCCCTGGGGAGGGGCAAGCAGGACCTGGCCAGAGTGGTGGAAGCAGAGAACACCTGTACATCCATCAGAAATTGCAGACTCTGGGCATGATGGGCTGAGCTGGTGTTTTAATGGAAATCCTGCTTATAACAGCCCCAAATGCATAACAGAGTGGCAGAGGCCAGCTTTGCACAGCTTTCCCTGACAGAATGATGCCCTGGAAAAACAACTGCCTGGAGAAGCTTCCTTTCTGTACTGGAGGAGCATCTTTGTGCATCAGCCAGGACAGTCCTTGTGGTTCACAGCACAGAAAATGTGAAGGTTTTGCATCTTTGTTCTTCATCATCATCATTGTGGTCCCTTCTCATCCTTATTATCTGGGGGTTTGCAGATGGAGCCAGCAGATTCCCTTGTTTTTGGCATCCATAAAAGAGCACCTTCATCCAAGATGGACTCTGAGCTCTTCTTTCTCCCTCTCCTTTAAATGGCCCAGGAAAGGACCAGCAGCAAACACAACTCTTCACATTGTCACAAGCCCCAGGAGGACCTCAGCAGCTGGGCTGGCAAATTGCTGCTACCTCTGCATTAAAAGAGTGCCTTAACTTCCACATTAGAACATCATCAAAGATTTACTTTATCCTCTGAGTAATTAAAATATGTGAAGCACAGAAATTAACTGACAAACATCCAAATAAAACCTCTCAGCCAGTAACCAGCCTCAGGAGTAAGCAGTTTCTCATGCAAACTGTGCTCAGGAGCCTCCACCTGGCACTGCTGCCAGGGGAGGTCACCTTCACAGCCCTAATATCACACATCAGCAAGAGCTGGACTTGTTGAAAGGTGAAAAGCAGTTTTGCAGCTTGATGCAATGAGGAGATAAAGTTCTCATCTTCTTTCACCACGGAGAGCCCCACAATTGTCACTGCATGGCAAAGAACACCCTGGAGATGTGCTGACAGTTTTGACCCTCTGTGTGAAGCCCTTCCAAGCATCAGATGAAGAGGGCTTGGGTTTTGTTTTTCTTTAATTGCAAGTTTAAATGAATATAATTTATCAGCTTTCTTCCAGTGTTGCACTGCTTTCAGTCATGGCACTGCCCAAGGAATTACAGCACTGCAAATATTTGCTGGGTTTAATTTGTTCTTACATAATTACTTAATCCCTCCACTGTGTTTGCTGATAGTGTCTAAAATTAACTCATTATAGGAGCAGTTCAATGTATTTCCAAAAATCAAGGTCTTCTAGACTCAGCTTTCAATTATGGAATCATTTCTGTCTTTTAGCAATTTAGTGCATTCCTCTTCCTGTCTGGTTAAGCCTGAAAAAAGATTTTTCCCCTTCTCCCAGGTTTATTTTCAGGTTGGGTAAATAAGCAACCCCTGAGCAATTGCCACAGGGATTCACTGCCCCCCCTGGGCTCTCATTGTGCATTTCAGCCCAGAATCCCTTTCCCTGGGCAGTCCTAACTGGGAAAGAGCTGTGTTCTGCAAAAAGCACTGGGAGCCCCTGAATTAGCCCAGGGTGAAAGTCAGGACTGGGAGGTGGTCATTAGCAGTAGCTGCATGCCCTGAAAGCCTCATTTAATGGAGTGCTGAGGGATTATTTACTCTGTGACATTAAACATCCTGATAACCAAATGTCTCCTCAGCTCAAGGTGTGCCCTTTAATTCCTGCCATCCTGCTGAAACCTCGTGTCAAACCTGCATGGACTCTGCTCTCACCAAAAATGGATCACTTCCCACTGCTGGAGGGTGATTTTTTCCTCACCAGATTTGTGGAGCTGGGTAATGGGGTGTAAGAGAAAGGTGTTTAGGATTCTCACATCAGCTTGGATGGAAGGATTAGCACTTAAAGATTAATCTCTGCAAGACCCAAGCCCATCCCCTGGCTCCTGCCACAGAGACCTGCTACACCAAAATTACTTCCTCTAGCACAAATGAAACTGAAGTGGCTTCATTTAGGGAGCTAAACCAGACATGGGCACGTGGTACAGTGAGACCCAGACCTGTAGATCATCTCCACACAGCCTTGGACCTTGTGCTTAATTAGGCAGTGAGAACATGAGCTGTGTGCAGGACACACCTCGGTGCCTCTCATAAATACTGGAGCAGTTTTTGGGGCCAGGCAGTGCCTGGGCAGGAGTGTCAGAGCCTCCCCATCTCCCAGGACACACATATTGTCTCACTTGACCCTATGTCATGCAATTTTATTTCTTAAATACATTATTAATTTCACTAACTTTGATGTTTGGGAGATTTATTTTTTTTTAAACTCAGCCTAAAGCCAAGAGGGGCTTACAGAGAAGATAATCACTGCTTGTACAGAAAGACAAATAGGCCAAAGGAGATCATTCTGATACTCTTGTCTGATCTCTTGCCATCTCCCAGCAAGGTCTGAACAGTCTGCAGTAAATAAAGTCTCATCTTCAACTCCTAAGAGCATCTGACCCTAAAAAGACAGGTCTTTGACAAGGGGTCACCTCCTTTCTGGTATGGATGTCCCAGGAATGGAAGTCAGTGCCAGACAAGCAGACTCTACATATTAATACTTTTTTAAAAAAATAGTAGGCTTGAAAGGCCAATATTCAATATGCATCAAGTTCATAGATTCAGTTTTTTCCAGTATTTTAAGAAGTTAATTCCAGTTGGCATTGAATGTCTAGAAGAAGGCAAGAACAGCAAGGGACCAGGGTCAGACTCCTCAGAGCAACAGGTTCCACAGCCTCACCACCCTCACAGTGAGGAGCTTCCTCCTAATATCTAAATGAAAACTTTCCTCTGCCAGTTTAAAGTCATTCCTCCTTGTCCTTTCACTGCAGGTCCCTGTAAGAAGTCCCCCTCCATCTCTCCTGCAGCCCCTTTAGGTACTGGGAGGTGTTCTAAGCTCTCCCTGGATCCTTCTCCTCTCCAGGCTGAGGAGCTCCAGCTCTCTCACCTGCCTAGAGGTGCTCCATCCCTCCCATCCCTGCACAGCCCTGCTCTGGGCTCTCTGCAGCCTGGCACATCCTTGTCCTGCTGAGGGCCCAGCACTGCAGATCACATCTGCCACAGCAGAGCAGAGCAGAGCAGAACCCCCTTCCTCGTCCTGCTTTGCATGAGCAGCCAGGATAATTTATGCAGATCACTTTTCACTTCAAACCAAACCAAACCCAGGAACCCCACGCTCCTCTCCAATAAGTTATTTGCTAAATCCTATGGGGTGGCCACCCCACAATCAGACAGATTGCTCCAGCCTGACCCTGGAGCGTGCTTGTGGTAGAAATTACAGATAATTCAATGATTCTTTGTGCTGGCTCAGCTCAAGGCCTCTCTTGAGCCCAGAGTTCAGTGCCATGAAACTCTCATCCCAATAAAGCAGCCCTGTGATAGCACTAATGCCCGTTTGCTTTGGGCTGGACCCAAGGTGTTCATTAATCCCAGTGCCTCTGGGCTGGGGCTGGCTCACCTCAGAGGAGAGGTCACTGCTTTGTCAGCTTGGCTCCTCACATCCTCTCATTAAATTTCCATCTAGGTGCCACATTCTTGGCTTGTTAAGAAGCAAGGATTTTTTGGTTTTGTTTTTTCTTTTTTTGATTAGCTTAATGCTTGCGAGAGCAAACAGCCAGCCTGAGAGGCACAGGGCTCAGGGAGACGGACACATCTGCATGCCCAGAGCATGATGCTGCCAAACACTTGAATTCAGCTGAATGTCTTTTTTTAGGTCTGGGGAGTCCTGGCTGCTATTTTAGGGCTGGGTGAAGGAAAGGAGATGTGGCCAGACTAAAGCAAACCAGCCTCACTAGGTACCAAATCTGCATAGCCCTGAACCCTGGGCTAGAAATTCAGTGACAAAGAGTGAGATGAAGGAAAAGAATCTGAGAAGGTAGCACAAAGAGACATTGGGAAAGAGCCACTCCTGTTAGGAGCTAAAGCACACAAATGAGAGAGCCCAGCAACTGATTTCTGGAAAGCAGCTGGCCAAGCTGCACTATCAACAGGCTGAAAATCTCATTTCCAGAAGATGCCAGCTCATCTCCCTGACCCAGCAAAGAGAGGCCAGTTATAGGCTCTGCTCCTTCCTAAGAGCTGGAGATGGCACTGCCAGCTTTGTGCCATACCAAGGCTGTCCAAAAATGTCATTTTTGGGAAGCACTAGGCTGTATAATTAGCTAAGCTCTGCAGAGCCCACTGGGGACCCCAAGGCAATGAAGATGTGCCAGTGATACTTTACTTTCCCACCTCATGAGTACTGAGAAGACAAAGAGGCTCCAGAAACAGCCCAAATAAAACTCTACTCTCCCTAATAGAGCACCAGATACGTTTTCCATCCTCCTGAGAGAAAAAGCAAGGGAGAAGGTGTCACATGGGAGAAGCAGGAGGCACACTGCCAGCAGCAGGCTGATACCTCAGATCATCACTTTCCTCTCGTCAGCAGACATGCTCAGCAGAGATGAAAAACTCATTTTGTGATGGCAATCCTTTGTCAGGCTCTGCCATGAAGACAAAGAGCTGCAGCCAGCCAGTCAAGTGACCACAGGAGACAGCCCTGGGTGGGAGCTCCAGTCTGCAGGCAGAGCAGCACACAAACCACATCGCTCCCCTTAACTTCTCCTTGCCCCTGGTTAAGATTCACTTTTTATTTTTCATCAGCTGGATAAAACTGAGCCTTCAGAAAGGCAACCTTCCCCTGTCATACATCCCATTACACTGTCACCAGAGGCACAGGCAATCCCAAGAAAGCCAAGATTTAAGAAACAAACTGGAGAAGGGCTCAGACTGCCTCCAAAAGTTATTACTGTTTTATTTCACCCCCAAGCTTTGTGGTCTTTTCTTTCTGCTCTACACTGTTCTCTGTCTCCTGCAGATTGTCCCAGCTTGGGGTAATTTGGAGTTCATAAAACATCAACTTCACAGCTTTGCTGCTGTGGCTGGCAGGTAAAAACATGCTTTGCTTTGCAGCTGTTCTCTGTACATCTCCTAAAGCATTCCAAAGCCACAGGGGTAGGAAAAACAGGAAAAAGTACATTTCATCCTTTTCATCATAGCTGCAGTGGGCCAAATGCACAGCAGGTGCAGATAAGCATGAGCTCCTCCACCTTGTTACACCACCTGCTTTGCAGTTTAGTCACTCAGTTCAGCCAAAACCACAACAAACGTGCTATTTTACCTTGCTCAGCAAATTCTCTGCATTGAAACAACCAAACTCAAGGCTTTGGGGTGGTTTTAAACCCTAATGACCATTCAAAAAGGCTTCCAGCTGTCCCATTGTTCTGAGCTGGACTTCACCAACACTCAGGGCAGCTCATCTCTATGAGCCCCTCCCATTTTTCAGGTGAATTGATGCGGACACGGGAATATTTGAGTCCCCATCCACGCCCTCTCCCTGCTCCCACAGCCAGCAGCTGAGGTTCCAGAGCTGGTTATCAACACTCCTCTTTCACAGGAGAAGGTGCCCCAGAGTGGACCTGGCACTGCACATTTACCTCCTGGAACTGAGGCCTCTCCCCACACCCACTCAGCAAGACAAATCCCCCACCTGGAGGTGCTCCCCAGCAGCACTGCAAACTCCATTTACAAACCAAATGTGCCCAGATCTTTGCAGAGAAAGGAGTTTAGCAGCAGGAACAATAGCTGCAACCTATTTTCTGTTTCAGCTGAGGCTGATGGTGCCAGGAGGAAGGTGACTCAGATCCATCCCCACTTTGCTCCTCGGAGCTCAGTGCTGGCGTCATCCTGCGTCAGCCCTCAGACCAGCCCTGCTCTGCTGCTGCAGAAACCTGTTTTTCATGTCCTTATTTCCTGCCCCGCTGGTTTCTTGTGTGGGAGGCAGCAGAAAGTGTATGGCACAGCGTTTGTAGGGCCTGTCTGATGAGAGATGATTTCATTTCTGTTTGAACTGGTATTTGTTACTCTGGGGAAACGGGGAGTTTATCCCTCTGGTTCAGCCTGGATGGCTGTGTTTCAGCTCACATTCCAAAATGATTGAAGAAAACAGCTCTAAGGCATTTCTAAAATAAAAAGATGTCAGCAAATTAACAGCAGCTTTAAGGCCCTTACATTTCTGGGAGGGTGAAACCTCTGTGTCAAACCCCCTCCCTACCTCAGGCTCCTCACTGGGCTTCCCGTGTTTCTCACACTCTCAAAGTATAATTGATCCACCAAAGTCTCATTTGTCTCAATCCTAATCCCTGCATCATCCTTCAAGTGTATTTTCTCACAATGAAATTCAAGCAGAAAGTGCTTTGGGAAATGCTCTGCAGCCCCTCCTTCCCCCAAAGCCCAATGTGCTTTAATTGGGAATGTTCTCAAGCACAAGGTTTGGATGCAGCCAGTGGGACTCACCTTTCAGAAGGGCCATACATGGTATGATAAAGACAGAGCACTTTCCAGCAGGCCACTGGGACTTAGGCAGATATTTGAAACCTGTGGACATGCAGTTCTAGCAGTGGGAAAGGAAATGCTGTCAGACAAGCCTGCTCCCCAGATCAGCTTTGTGTGCCCTGCAGCACAGGCTTCTCCCTTTCCCTTTGCTGCCTTCTGCTCAGGCTCAGCCCAAACCTGGGGTAGTCAAACTCCTGTAAGGCTCAGTGCAGCTGTTGGGCAGCAAATGCAGGTTCCCCAGAGCGGCTGCTGCTGCCCCTGCTTGCAGAGCAGACCTCAGGGAGGGGATGGCAGTTCCCTCAGGCAGTCTCCTCGGGGTTCCTGTCCTCTCTGTGCTCTGCAGGTGCAGGGCAGGGCTCCCTTTGGGCAGTCAGTGGCGAGGCAGGGCTGTGGTGAGGACATGGTGAGCTCTCCCTGCCTTGCTGGGACACCTGGGCCTGCAGTGAGGACACGGTGCTGCCTGTGCCATCCCCAGCTTGAGCTGGTCTGGGCAGCACCATGGGAGGAGCCTGTGGGCTCACTGATGACCCTGAGACTGGAACATGGTGCTAATGGTGCCAGGGCTGTGGTGAAGACATGGTGAGCTCTCCCTGCCTTGCTGGGACACCTGGGCCTGCAGTGAGGACACGGTGACCTTGGCCAGCTGGTGCTGCCTGTGCCATCCTTGGCTTGAGCTTGGGAGGAGCTTGCTCTGCCTGTGGGCTCAGTGATGACCCTGAGACTGGAACATGGTGCTAATGGTGCCAGGACTCTGGCTTTGATCCTGTGTGGGCCATTCTATGATCCTTGTGAGCCCCTTCCAGCTCAGGATGTTCTGTGGGTCTGTGATGGGCACAGCATGAAGCTTTGGCTAAGAAATCAGTGCCACCACAGCCTGGGGGAGCAGGTTCCTGGTGAGAGATACCCAGGCTAAGCCTCACCCTGTGAGGATTTGTTTGCCTGGCCCAGCTCAAACCCAGTGATGGGGCATTTAGCAGCCCTCAGAGAGCTTCAGTCATAGCCAAAGAGCCACCACCACCTTCGTGGCTCACTTTGTACCTCCTCCCACGGTGGTTAAATGCAAAACACCACAAATGAAAATCTCCCCTTGCTTCTCTCCAGTCAGTTGTCCTGCAGGAGACAGAGAGGAGGAACCCCCAGAAGATTTGCACACCTACAAAATCTCTCCCTTTCTAACTCTGGAACTGGAGCTATCAAAGTCACACGAGAGGTTAACTTTTTTTGTCTTTTCTTCAGGTTGAATAATTTCCAGCATTAAAGGGTTCTGGAAGCTGGTGTGGCTGGAGGAGCTGATGGATGTGTGCCACCAGCAGACCCTTCCCAGGAGCAGCTGGTGAGCCCTTCTCAGCCAATAGCCAAGGCACCAACACCCATGGACACTGCTGGGGCTTCTGGTTTGGGGGGATTTTTATGTATCCAAACCCTCCCTACCTCTCCAAAGGCTTCTCCCAAGACTTGCTCCTTCTGGCAGGCACTGTGTCCTGCCTTTCCTATTGATAACCACATGAAAATTACACACAACTCACGGATATAGTTAATTATAATGCTCAGTGCTTCCAGCAAGAGTGGGAAACACTGGGCAAAGGCTGCAGGAGTTTTCAAGGAGAATCTGATCAAAAGAAAGGCAGAAGAATGTTTTATAAAGAGCCAATTGTTTTCTTGCAGGGAATAAGACTAAAAGATGTATATTTTTTACTGTGCTGATGATAACAAAATCCATCATTCACAGCCCTGAATGCTGGGGCTTAGGGAAAGAACCAGCAAAAGTGTTTTGTTGTTTTTTTTTAATGCAGAGGACATGGGTAGACAAAAAGGCTTTTCTAAACTTGACTCCTGCTGTAGGTACACAGATGTAAAACAAAACAAGTGACAGATTTGCCCAGTGCATTTCGAGCAGCAATATGGATATTTTCTTTGCTAATTGCATCATTAGCTAGTCTGCCCTCAAAGTTACAGGACTTGTGATCAAATTACTACTGTGATAATCAGAGAGGGGATCTTTTTCCAGCTCTGCAGAACAGTTCTCTTGCCCTCTTTCTGCCTCTGCTTTCCCATCTACAGAGGTGATAATTTCCTTTTTCTTTTTTCTTTTCCTCTGAAAACAGGAGGCTAACCTCAGGAAAATTACACTTTTTTTTTTTTGATGGAAGATAGTGCATCAGGCAAACTATTTGTGGGTATTAAATAAGGGAAACTTCAAGACCTATGTGCTGATTTTCTTCTTTTTAATCCTCAACTCCTTTTTTTAAAGTTTATAAATAAGGTTTGGAAGTTGAGCATGAGGGGAGTCATCATTCTAATATTGTGCTGCAATGCCAAGAATATCCTGGTAAATTAAACTTCTTTTTCTAGACCAGGGGAGGGATCTGCCACTGAGTTATCTCCCATCTCTTTGTAGGACAGATTACAGGCAGAAAAGGGCAGCCTGCCAGGGAGGGATGGCTCTTGCTCTTTAAATTTTGACTGACCTGTCACCAGGGCTTCTTTCTTCCCATTTGCTCTGAATTTTGCAGTAGCTCCTTGACCTCATTAGAAGCCTTCAAGGCCTGTCTTGGGACTGAGGTTGGTGGAAAATTGAACCAGACCCAAGGAATATTTAATTAAAACAAATGAATCACTGGAAAGCCCTCAGTACAATTAAACCTGAAGATAACTCGGTGGCTGTGAGGGATCCAGCAGTGCTGCAGTGGTTCAGCCGTTGCTGCAGGATGGATTTGGGAGCCCTGAGAGGCAGGAATTCATTTTCCCCCTTTGGGCTTCTTCTCCTGGGTGACAGCAGGCACTGTCCTGGTGCAGGGACACGAGAGCCAGCAGCAAGGTCAGCTGGCCCTCCCTCCTGAGGGAAGGAGCTGAAGGAGCCCCCAGAGCCTGAGTGGGGCAGGGGGAGCAGGGCAGGCACTGCTCCCAGTGCTCAGGGTGGCAGCTGAGCCAATTATGGCCTTTCCAGCACCTTCCCTGCCCTCCCTGCCCACGAGAAGGCCCAGCAACAGGCAGGCTGGCACCAGCCCTGGCTGCTTTGGAACTGACTCCATCTGAGTGATCCTCTGAGGTGCCCCAGGAGGAGCTCCAAGGCCAAACCAGGCAGGGTTCAGGGCTCTTCCTTCCTGAAAATTCAGAGAGCAACAAGGCAGTGAGGTTTTTCCTGTGGTTTGTCGTTGAAACTTGGCCATGACCACCCTCCCTTCCCACACAGTGCCCACAGCCCCTCCTGGTCTGCAACAACACCTTTGTGCTCAGCTGAGCCCTGTCTGGGCTCATCCAGGGCTGGTTTTATGCCTGGATTTGGCCTGTGACCACTCTCTCTCAGTGGCCAGACTGCTCTGGTGGAGGGGAGAAGAGTCCCAGCTGTGGGACACTGCCTGGCTCTCCTGCTTCCCCTCAGTGCCAGCCCTGTAATTACTGGGGCTGGACTCCCAGGTCGAGGCAAAGGCTGTTTACCATGTCAAACAGGCTAATTAATGCAGGATTGCAGAAGTACTGAGTGCTCATTGATGCAGAGAATCACAGAATGAGGACCAGGGTGGGTCATGTCCCCAGTGCAGCCTGGAGTCACCTGCTGTGGTCCCTTTTGGGATGGAGCAATGGCAGGGAGTGGGATGGGGGCTTGGCAACATCAGGAGCCAGCTCAGTCAGAGGTGTCCATCTCCTCAGAGCACAGCACATCCACAAAACCCCACAGCAGTGCCCAGCTCAGCTGGGAAAGCAGGGACTGCTTGTTGTGAAAAGCCTTTTTTGGTGGCACTCAGGTGTGCCTGAATGGACAGAGAGCAGTCAGGGGGTGAATACAGAGCAAGGCATTGACCCCAGGAAATCTGCACCAGCTCCTGCTCCTCAGCTCTCACCACTGGAGCCTTCTGAAGAGTCTGGGAATTTTCCCAGAATTATCTTTTATTTCCCCTCCACAGCCAGTAGCAATAATAAATCAGCAGAGCCTGTGCTGTCCCTTACTTACCAACTGATCCCAATGGGAAATTTCCAGTTCCAACATCCTCTTTTGGGGTTCTTAGACAATCTTTTTCTCATATTTCTTGAAAAATGCCTCTCATCTTCACTTCTCAATCCCCAGCCTCCTACTTGTTGGAGGTCTCACCTTTGCCAGAGCAGCCAGCCTGCCCCAGGTGCTGGGGAGAGGGAGAGTCAGCCCCTGAGCTCCTGGGAAAAGGGTTTCCTTTGCTTAGGGCTGATCCCTTCCCCTCCTCTTGCCAGGGGAATGCACCAGAGGAAGGAGAAATGGTAGTTTATAAAATTGTAATCATTCATTTTCTTGGAGCTGCAGAATATTTTCACGACCTTCAGAGCTGGGTGAACAGCAGGACAGGATTTCTATCCATCTCCCTAAAAAAAATATAATAGAAAAAGTAAAGGACACTTGAACTCCTCAGCACAGGAAAAAAAAAATCATTTTCCAGGTACTAGTGCTGGGCCAGAACACAGAAAAATTTGGGCATTTCCCCTCCCAAAATAACATGGATCCCTTAGTATTTGGGGAAGGTGGAAGCAGATGATTAGTGCACTGTGCTTACAGAAAATGACCCTGGCACAGAGGAGCTGTGGCTGCCCCGTCCCTGGAAGTGCCCAAGGCCAGGCTGGATGGGGCTCTGAGCAGCCTGGGGTAGGGAAAGGTGTTCCTGTCATGGCAGGGGATTGGAACCAGATGATCTTTAAGGTCCCTTCCAAACCAAACCATCCCATGATTCAATGAATATTGGGTTTGAATTTTAGGGTCTCTCACAGGCTGGCCAGCTGCATGGAAGAGAGCAAGGTAGCTGCCTATGGACAGGACAAAAAAGAGAAATGAAGGAGAATCCAGGCTGATGCACCTTTGCTGACTCTTTCCCCTTCCCAGCTTTTCCAGGTCCTGAGGGATGTGGGGAAATGTGGTGCTCATCAGGCCTGGGGGGATGAGGAGCATGGCTGTCCTCTGTATGACACTTCTCCAGAGATCTTGGGTGAATTGGGCCTTCCAGTTTTCCTCTGAGGGGCAAAAAGGGTAAATAAAGAAAATATTATTGTTTTAAATGCACTGCAAATCAAGAATTGCTTCAGCAGCACAACCCAAATATGTGCCCTCAATAGATTATTACAGTTCCATACCCTACAGGCAACTTGTCCACATAGCAGCACTAGCAAGGAAAAACCCTTCAGAAGCATTTTTTTCTATTTTTATCCTCGGAGTGTCCAACTCTTTTTGCTAAATCTCTACAGTTTGGAGCTCAAATTACCATTTCTGACCAGTGCAGAGACAAATGATGAAATATTCATGAGTTATTCCTACTCTTCATCTTACAGAAGCACCAGCCAGCACTAAATTTGCATGATCTAACCAAAGAAGACATTTCAGAGAAAAGCACTTTCTACAGTGACACTGAAAAACTTCTACATATTGAGGTAAACCCATCAAGTTTCTGCCCTCCCTGGTGCAGAGTCACATATTGCTTGAAGAGCATCCCACTAAATTTTCTAAAGATGTGTAAATGTGTCATCTGGACCACAGGAGATAAAGCAGGGTTAAAACACTGAGCCAAACTGAAGTTAACAAGCACAAGGTTCATAAACCTTGCGATGGAAGCTTGCAGAAACCTTTCAAGGCTCATCCAATAAAGCCCTGTGGCACTTTGTTCTTCCCCCTCCTCTCAAATCTCCATCTGTCTGAGCCAGCATCAGCAGGAAATTTTGCATGGAAGCTTGCCAGATAAAATAGCTGCTTCATCTGCCTCTCAACTGCCATTAGTTTTAGAGAGTTCCTCAAAAATATGTTGAAAATCTCTGCTACTTTTTAGCTGTGTCCTAAGTTAGGGATGGGCCAAGCCTTGTCTCTTCGTGTCTGTCTCACCAAAAGGTGATTTGTGTGTGCTTTAGTATCAAATGTGCAAATATTTCCAATCTGCATTCTGCCCTCCTCACCTCATCCTGTCCTGGAAGCTGAAAATGCTCCTGCTTGCTGGAATTGCCTAAAAGATCTTTAATTTGTTTAAATCCACCTCATTGCTGCCTGAATTGCCCCAAAACTTCCAGATTGTCTCACAAGGCTGAGTGTCCTTTAATCCTTGGCAGGGGTTAAACTTCAAAATCCCTGACAAAACCAGGAGTTTGCCACCACGAGCTGGGGGTGACAACTGATCTTATTTTACAAATATCCTCTTTGCTATCCCTTCCCAAAGCATGGCACAGGTCATGTAATGGCCCTAAATGCTTAAAATAAAAATAAAATTTAAAAAAAAAGTTTAAAAACCTTTAATTTGCCACCTGGTAGATTTATTTTCCTGGGGATAGAGACCTACCCAAACAAGGGCTGGCTGTGTGGGTCAGGGTGCATATTTTATTGCTGAGTGTTTTAGGAGATGTGTGAACTTTCCTCTGCAGTGTTTCTGTAGCTTGGATGAAATGATGAGAACTGTGCTCTGCTACTGGAGTAGATCCCACCCAGAACACTTCCAAAGTGAAAGAAACTGGAAGTTCATGTGGTGAAATGTCTCATTATATAATTTATTACCACTTCCTTCTCTTGGGAGGCTTCATGAGACCTTCTCCTGGAATCCTGGAAAGGTTTGGGTTGGAAGGGACCTTAGGGATCATCCAGTTCCAACCCATGGTTAGAGATGCCTTCCACGAGGCCAGGTTGGTCAGAGCCCCATCCAGCCCAGCCTTGAAAAATTCCAGGGGTGGAACATGCTCAGCATCTCTAGGCAACCTGTGCTAATGCTTTTTATCAAGGCAAGGACACACAGAATTGCTGGAAAACAAGATTCATCATATTTGGGGTTTACCAAACCTGACAGCATCTCCTTAAATTTGCAGAGAGAACGTTTTCAGAGTAATGGATTTTATTTGGTGTTCTTTATTATTACAGCAGTGACTTTTCTTTCTCTATTTTTAATAGCCAGGAAATGTCATTTTTGATCTACACTTTAATAATAAGTAGAATATAATTTGCAATGAGAAGTGCCAAGGAGGGTATTTATGTGAGGCTGTTCTGCCTCAGGCATTAATGAAGTATGAGATGGTGCAGCAGGCACAGTTGTGTTATGTGTAATGATACAAATTGAATGTAAGTAATACAATTATTTGTGGTGTAACACAACTGCTGCACAAATAGTGTTCCTGGCAGTAAATGTCCCTGTTATGATAGGAAGGCACTGCTAATGCCACTGAGCATTACAATCAATTCTCCATAACATCATGTGAACCAAGCTAATAAATTGGGAATTATATGCCTGCTGCACATTTCTGCCTATGTGAGCCAGGATTTCTTTGATAATGGAGTAACAAATAATCCTGCTGGAAAAAAAAACAACCAGTCAAAAAAGCTGGAAGTTAATAAACCAAGAAGAATCCAAACACAGCACTTAGAATTAAGGATGTTCCACCCCTGGGATTGTTCAAGGCCAGGCTGGAGGGGGCTCCAGGTGAGGTGTCCTTGTCCATGGGGGTTGGAAAGGATGATTTTGGGAGTCCCTCCCAGCCCAACCCATTCCCTGATTCCACAGTGCTGCTCGGGCAGCTTGGCAGCTGCATCCCTGTGAGACACAGGGCTCGAGCAAGGGGTGCCCAGGCACCTCTGCCGACCCAAAACATCCCAAGGGAGCCAAGAGGGGTGGCAGCTGCCAGTGCTTTGGGGGAAAGCTCCCCTCCAGCCCCCAGTGTGAGGCAGTGCAGCAGGTCTGGAAAAGGCTGTGAGCCACAAGTCACCAGAGTGGAAAAACTGGAGAGGAATTATCCCGAGGAGCTGCACGAGCTTCCAGATAAGCTGCTGGTGCTCCCTGTGGAGGGAGTGTGCCCAGCTCTCCTGGGATGGGCTGAGAGGAGGGATGGGGGCTCATACAAACCTCATCATCTGCTGGAGGAGAAATTGGGGAAATCACTGAAACGAGGCGGGGATTAAACTGGGGCTGAGGTGTGGTGAGAGAGCTCAAGGAAATTTAGATTACAGTGATGGAGAGGAGAAGAAGATTAAAACTCAGGGCTGAGTGAGTAATGCACAACAAATGTATTCAAATGAGTCTCCTCCACTGAGGCCCTTCCAGGACTCCCATCACCTCCCAATCTTTAATGCACTTTCTCTGCTGGAAGGAAGGCAGAGCTGCTATTTCTGTCCTTCACTTGGGGAGTGGAAACACAGGGAGATTAAATACCTTCCTCAAGGTGACCCAAAAGATCTGTTCCAGAGAATTTCGGTGTAGCCAGAGCAGCATCTCTCCCACCTGCCTGCTGGGCACACATTTGCTCCTCAGGTGTTTCCTTCAGCTGCTCTCTGTGCACCACAGATCCCTGGTGTGGGACTCAGCAGCAAAGAGCCCCCAGCACCTTCCCCAGGCTGCTCTTCTCTGCTCACCCACAGAAGGCTACTGAAGGCACCTGGAATCTTTCTGAGGGTGCCAGGAGGAGCAGGGTGAGGGTGACACATTCCTTTAATGGCACTCCTTGAGTGACTTCAGCAGGAGGTGGGAAGGGCAGAGCCACCTGCAGTGGTGACTGTGCTGGGGGACCTGCCTGACAGCTTGGTTTGCAAAGAGCTTGATTCCATCTGAATCCCACACAGGTGCTTGTCACTGCAGAGCTGGAGCCTCTGCTTCTTCCTGAGAGTTGAAGGAGCTTCTGGGCAGCCTCTTCCTTGTGTCTTCTGAGTTCAGTTGGCAAAAATCTGTCAACAAGCTCCTGGGGTTATTTAATTTCAATATAACTGGGTTTGCCCAGAGCTACTGGAAATTGCCCTGCCACTCCTTCCACTGCTGCCAGGCAGTCTGTTAGTACCTGAGAGTTTGCCATAGAGAAATCCTTCACTGAGGGCAGGTGGGAAAATACTCATTTGAGACCCAGAGCTGAGGTGCAGCTTGTCCCCAGTGCTCTCACCATGCCCCAGCAGGGCCCACCAGCTCTCCTGCCCTGCCAGAGAGGTGTGACACAACAAATCAAGTGTCCAGGTAGCACCCAGTGAAGCCAGCCAGGGAATGCTCCAACCTTTCACCACAAACCTCCTCCTCCTTCGTCTTGGGGCCACTCCTGGTTGTGGCTGCCCACTGGCCCAGCTCCCAGAAGGAGGAGGATTTGCTGCCAGAGCCAAGGAAGGTGCTCTCCAGGTGGAAAAGGGCATGGCACTGGCTCTTGAAGGCAGCCTGGACCCCAGGCCTGGTTAGCAGGGGATCCCTGGGCCTGACGCAGCAGAGGTCAGCTTAGCACATTCAGAAAAGTGAGCCCTGCTCTCAGGAGGTGCCTGCAGGCTTCCAAACAGGTGGGACTGACCAAATGTGTTCTTTGACCTCACAGCCCCAGATCTTACAAGAGGTGAGGACAATTTTTCTTTTCTATTTGATTAAAAAATAAAAATGATCTGTAATAGCTCAGCATTTGGCATTTTGTAGCCTCTGTCTGTGGCTTCCCAGCCAACCTTTGCTCTCCAGAAGCATTTTCCTCTGGCCCTGGAGCCCAGAGCCTGCTCTTCCTTCTGCTCCCAACCCTGTGGCCCCCTGGGAGCCTCAGGTGCTCGTTTGTTCTCCTTAATGAAAAGGGGTGGGTGCCCTTGGGTGCTTTTCCAGGTCTTGCTGTGTCTGTGCAGTGTTTCTGGGAATGTGAGGGAGATGGAGAGCTCACAGGACCTCCTCTGGGCCCTCCTGCACATGCCAGGGATGTGCAGGGATGGGCAGGGATGTGCAGGGATGTGCAGGGGTGCTGCCCAGTGCAGGCTGATGAGTGGCTTGGAAGGAAAATAAAATGCTCCTGTGGAAAAAAATCTTGATTCCAAAAGCACATCTTGGATTAGCCCTGTCCCAGAGGCTGGCAGCAATTTTTAGCCCATCTGTATTTTGCCTGGGATTTCACAGACCTGTCCAGCTGCCAAACCACATTTTTTGCTGTTACCTCATTTGCAGAGGTTTTCCATTCCCCTTTCTCTCTTCATCTCACCGGGTCACCTGGGCTGAGTTCTGCTCCCAGCCAGGCCAGCCCCTGTTGTTTTCTCCAGCATGCAGCTTGTTTCCAACGCCCTGTGAAACATCCAACACTCCCACAGAGCTTCACCAAACACCTCCAGCCCTCCCACATCCACTGGGCATCCCAGGGCTGAGCCTGGACTGCAAGGAGCAGGTGGGGCAGCTTCTGCCCCTTCCCCTGGGGGTCTGTTTTAGTGCAGAACTGCATCTTTTACTGGATTCACTCTGGGCCCAGTCCCACAGGTTGTATTCCAGAGAATTCCATCTGCTTCAGGAAGGGATGGATGGGTCACTGAGTAAAGGGAGCTGTGTGGTGTCTGGGTGGGGTTTGTCCCACCCCTTGAGCTGCTGCAGCACCTGCCACCCTCCCTGGCCCCCTCAGCTCCCAGAGCCACCCCATCCATGTCCTTTCCCACACAGTCCCTCCCAGCAGGGGCCCTGCAGGGGCACAGGGACCCCTCCAATCCCCCTCCCCTCCACAGCCAGAGGCCAAGGGGACGTGTGAGTAACTAATTTATATGGGCATGATTCACATGCTTAATTAGCTCTGCTGGTATTTGCTGTGTTCACAGGCAGAATATTTCCCCACAAAACTCTGTGCCCAGAGCCTGTTTGATTCGCTGCAGGAAGGGAAGCATTCAGCAGCATAAAGCTGAGCCTCCAGAAAGTCAATACACATTAAAGCATTTGAAATGCTTTCCCCCCACCTACCCCAACTAAACGCATTTCAGAAACAGCAGGGAAGACAAAATTCTGAATTCAGTGCTAGTTATTAATTTTTTTTCCTTGCTGCTCTGCTACAAAAAGTCTCAAGGTCTTTGGGAGTGGTTTTTTTTTTCCACTGGAGCACAAATAAGTGATGCAGAACCTAAAATTTTCTTAGTCCAACTTATTTCCTCTATGTCAAACTTTGTAAAAGAGCCAAACTGGAGATGTGAAACCCCTTTGGCAAGAACTCTGCCCACACACCAGAAGTCCCAGAGGTTTATTCTGCTCAGAGAAACTGAGACAAAAACTCTGCTATTTGCAGCAGCAACCTGAAAGAACAATACTAAAAATTGCATCCTAAGCTGCAGAAAGCCTGTGTGGCATTTTGGGGAGGAACCTGGAGCATCCCTGGGTACGAGCACCATCTGTTGGCTGCAGTGCTGCTCACAGGGTGCGAGGGCAGCCCCTCCTGCCCAACTCGAGGGGCAGCCCAGCTTTAGGGAGCGTTTTCTGCACCAGCAGCAGGGCAGGAATGGCCAAATAATCCAGCAATTTGCACAAAGTCACCCAGCTCCCATCCTGATGCCCTCCAGAGCAGCCTGATCAATGTTACAGTTAAGGGTGCTCCATCATCCCCTTTTCCCACACAAATGACACATTTTGGCCTCAGCAGCTAAGAAAATTAATTCAGCTGAGGTTTTGGGAGCTCTGAGGGTATTTGGCCACTGCCTCCTGTTCAATCGTTCTGAGAACAAAGGGCTACAAATCTGCAGCAATTTACACTCTGACTTCCCAATTAAGGATTGGATGTGGGTTTATGCCTTTAAAGTGACAATATTTGTCAGGCCATTTGTTCAGTGCATTGTCTGCATGTGCAGTTACACAGGAATTGGTTTAATTAAGGTTAATTGGTGCATAATTAGAGCCACAGCCAGCACAAAAGAATGGCTGCAGACCAGGGAGAGAGTCGATTTCTGTGCAGCTCCAAAGGACAAATGGAGTAAAGGGGACCTTACAGAGTGGCAAAAACCTAAACTGCTGCAAATTGTAGCTCTAATTTTTGTCAAACCACGTGCCTGAGTGCCTGGCAGTGCCCTCCCCGGGGCACAGAGCCCTGTGCCACTCAGTGATGCATCTTTAATGGCAGAAGGTGCTTGTGCTGATGGATCTTTGCAGCTGGATACTCTGCCAGCACAGGGGAACACACAGGATGCACCTCTGGGGAGAAAACTGCCCAAAAAGGGCAGGAGGGGGGATGCTTTGAAGGATCTTGGTTTGTTGCACTGCACACTCACCTGGGATGGGTGGTGTGGCACAATCCCAGGGGAGCAGCACCTCAGCCTTCCCACGGGGCTCCCAGGTCATGCCACGAGTGGCTGAGGGAGAACTGGGGGAGTTCTGGCCTTGGTGACCTGTTCTGCAGCAGCCCAGAGGGATGAGCAGCACACAGCATTTATGTTGTGTTCACCTCTCCTTCCAGGGGCTGCTCTGTGTTTCTGTACTGAAAGCAAAGCAGAGAGGGCAATCCCCAGCTGTGAACTCCCCTGCTGCCTCCATCCTGGCCCACATGCAGCTCCCCAAGCCCAGGGCTCCCAGCTATCCCAGCCCAGGGGAGCTGGAGCAACCTCCCCCTCTCCTCTGAGGTGAAGGTGGCTGGGCAGGGGCTCCTGGGCACCAGGCAGCCTCCTGCTGCAGGTGCTGCCATGGGCACACAGCCCTGGAGGCCTTTCCAGAGGGCAAACCCGGCTCCAGCAGTCTGGGGGGATTTCAGAATGATGAAGGAACAGGGAAGGGTGGAGTGGAACAGTGTCAGATATGAGAGAAGAGACTGGAAACGAGGTGAAGACCCCACCAGGCACTAATTAAGGTCTGACCATGGTGGTCCTATGCTGGACCCAGCAAACTGAGGAGGGAGGAGTGTCCTCCATCTCTCAGGGGCAGCTGCTGCTTTCTCTGAGTTGTCATTTCAGCACTGACAGAATCCTGCACCTGCTGAAGGGAACATGGTCCTGCCTTTGCCAAGTAAGGGATTGCAGGGATCTACCAGAAAGGCAATTGCCTCCTCAGCTCCCCTTGGCCAAAAAGTTTCCACAGGAAAAGTCTCCACTGGCCCTGGTGAAACCCCCCGGACCCTGCAATCCCCAGAGCACACAAACCTCTCCTGGTGACCCTGGTGAAAGGAGCAGCAGCGCCTCTCCCAGACACAGCAGCACCAGCTCCCCCTCTGCCCCGTGCACACACCCCTCAGCACAGAGCAGAGTGGTCAGCAGGGCAAAATCAGAGGGAAGCAAACCCTGTTGTTGGCAGAATCCCTCCGTGTGCCCCCCTGACAGAGCAGCTGCTGAGAGACAGGGCACTGCCGGGTGGAGCAGGACGTGCAGCTGGGTCAGAGCCAGGCAAGTTGTGCTCTTTCTGCTGTTCAGAAAGGCAGGGGAATGGCTGTAGGGATTGCAGGGAGCTGCAGAGAGCCCTGCCAGGCTGGGCAGGGATGTGGGCTGGAAATGAGCTCGGGTCCTCATGGCCCGATGTTCCCACACGCCTCCCAGAAAATCCCATTTTCAAAGAGGCTGCTGTCAGAGCAGACTTTTGGTGGTTTGGGGAAAAAGCTTAGGAACAGCAGAGCAATTTTTCAAGCACAAGGAGCTGAAGTTTCTTCAGACATGTGCAGAATTCCTTTCTTTGCCCTCATTGGTGTCCCTCTTTTGCACCTCAGTCACACTAAGGCAGGCACAGTGGCTGGTTGTGCCTGTGCAGCCCCTGTGAAGGTTCAGGAGCTTCTCTGAAGCAGAAATACATAATTCTGTCATTTTAGACCTGTGGGTTGGACTCTGTTGGCCTTGACCTCTCACTGCCTTGCTTTTGGTGCTGCAGCTGAGGACGTGATGAGGGCATGGAATGAGGAGTTTCAGCACTGAAGGCTCCACAATTAATTACCTTGCTTCTACCACAGAGCACCTGCAGCTCCATGGTGCCTTCAGTGGGATCCATCCTCTCTAATTTATCTGCCTGGTGTCCAGTCAGGCTCCCTCTGTGGTCCCTGGGAGACACTGAGACAGCCTGAGGGCAATCCTTCTTTGCTGACCTGAGCATCCCAGCCCCACAGTCAGCCCTGCAACCTGCTCTGCGTGGTGCAGGTCCCACCCCAGCTGCTCCACCTGCCTGACTTCAGGAGCCACGAGCCTGTGGAAGGCTCTACATCCAACAGACTTCCATATCAACCCCCTGATGGACACCTTGTCCAGCAAAAGCTAAAGGCAAAGCCAATTCCAGGCCAGTCCAAAGGAGCAGTCAGGGCTTACACGTAAAAAGCCAATAAATGATGAATTAAAAATGAGCGAGGGGATTGAGGGAAGAATTATATCTGAGAGGGACTCGTGTTCTACGGATGCTTTCAGGCTGCTCAGCTGCAGAGAGCAGTTCAGGAAAAGTTTCCAAGGGACAAAGCAATGAGTTCACAGAGCCACAGAAATCAGAGGGCTCAGTACATGTGTGAGCAGGCAGAGCAGCTGCACTCAAGCTACAGGAAAACAGCAAAAATGTAAATAAATAAATATTCCTACAGCATGGTACAATGCAGTAACAATCACTGCTATGTATTTTTAATAATCATTTTAGTGTATTTAATCTTTGCACTGTGATTTTCCAGATAAACTCTCCCTGTTTTGACTCTAAGTAGTTCTCTGGAGTTGCAAAATGTCAGGAAAACACCGTGGGAGTGCAGAAGGGTTTGGCAGGAGGCATGGAGAGCATCAGGCTCTGCATCCACACTGCTCAGCCCATCACCAACAGTCACCCAGACAGTCTGACAGTGCAGAGCATTTGCTGTGAGAAACGACCTAGCTCCTGGAAAAGGAGGGATGAGCTGATTTCTCTGCTGGGGACCAGGGGAATTCAGGAATGGCAGCTTCCCACAGACCTGAAAAAGCCTTAAGTGAAGAGGAACAAAGTGAAAATAGCTGTTTTTTCAGAGTTTTCTGCACAGGAGCCAGATAACAAAATGGCAGAAGTGGGCACAGCTCTGCTGCTGAACTGGCTGGGGCCAAGTCTCAACTTGCTTATTTTTAGCAAAGTCTCCTCCACTTAAGGTAACAAAAAGCTTTGAAATTTTTTAAACCACAAAATCCCTTAACCTGATAAAGGAAGGGCAACTCAAGGATGTTGCATGTGAGGTGGGATCCTCACAGTAAGGTTGCCATTTCTCTATGGTTATTATTAATTTCAGGATTCAACAGAGCTCCATCCCTAAATATAACCCTACCTTTGCTATGAGCCTGGGGGCTCATGAATTATCATCATCATCATCATCCTCATCATCATTTGGAAGGTAGGAGCAGCAGATCTCTGTGAATAGAAGCTCTCCACACATTTTTTATCACCTCATTTTGCCCAACACTCCTGTGTTGGTTGAAGAAGGGAATAATTCTGCTGGGGTGAATGTCCCTGCTTAGAGTTTGTGGAGATGATTTGAAGGAATGGGAATTTGCTGGCTCTGAATTCATGAAGACCTTCATGACAAACATCCAGGGGGACCCTTGCTCCCCTGCTTTCCCCCTGCAGTTCCTCTCTTCCTGGTGGGCACTGGTGTTGACCCAACTCCATCCCAAACTTGTTTCTTACCAAAGGTTTTTGCTCTCAGGCTCAGGTTTACAGCTGAACAAGCAATCCCTGGTGGACTGTGCAGTCTATTTGTTGACCCAGAGGATCCTCTTTAAACGTTGCTGATGTATTGGCCAACCTGTTCATTGATTGCAGTCAGTAATACACTCCCAGTGAATTTCCAAATACAACAGCACAGCACACTGCTCAGCTCCATTCTCCTCTTACACAGCCTTGCTTTGGCTCAGAGTAAAAATATTCTGAATGCCTTCTCCAGGATAGGTTGAACAAGCCTGATCTGAGGATCAGAAACAGCTCATTATGCATTTATTATTTGCCTGTTACAGTAGCCTTGCTGAGCTATCAATCCTGTCAGTTAGGCAAGGAATTAGGTGCCCATTAGCTGCTTTCACTCTGTTAATGGGATGAACTTTGTTTTCTCATTAATAAGTCTGTTAAAACAAAATGTACAATATATGGAAAGGTTTTATGGCTTGTATAATGAAACACATGTTAGGCCATAACTCAGGGGGCAACAGAAATCCTTTGCCTATTAAAAGGAAATTGTGCTTCCTTCAAGGCAGTGTGTGTGGGAGAGGAAAGGAAAATGGGAAAAGCAAAAAGAAATAAGTGAGAGGGGATGTTTTGGACACAGCTGAGTAGCTTGGCATGGCCTCTTGGCTTTAGCCCAACGGTGTGAAGAGTACTTTGTTAAGTGCAGGGTCAAAAAGCAAAAAACAACTAAAAAAAAAGAACCTCCAACCACCAAGCAGAAAGACCCATGACTGATATCAGTAATTACACTGGCTTTTAATTACTGGTAATGTTTTCAAGTGAAGAGTGGGTAGGATAGGATAGGATAGGATAGGATAGGATAGGATAGGATAGGATAGGATAGGATAGGAT
>VZRX01013605.1:0-37720 GCA_013398075.1 Notiomystis cincta | reverse complement strand
GAATTCACAGAGAATATGTAGCAGATTAATCCAAGTAACCATAAAACTGGCTGGGAAATACCATGAGACAACAAATTCTCTGGGAGAAACTGAGGCTCCTCCTAACCCATATGTCAGCAGCAATTGCAGAGATGAAAGGCTGGCTGCCATTTGGTAAACGCTGCTGCTTTCCAGAGTTGATGGTTTGGCTAATTTGTGACCTTTGGAAATAGATATATTTATAGAGGAGAGGAGTTCACTCTCAAAAAGTTGAGGTATTGTTATTTAAGGTGATAAATGTTGGGAAAATTTGCAGTAATTTTAATTACTGAAGAAAACCAGAAAGTGTATTTTTGTCCTGAATTTCACTTGTCAGTGCTGTCCCTGCCTGGCAGCAGGAGGAGCTGCACAGGAAGGTGAGTTTCACCCACAGAATTATTGTTTTATCCCAGGTATGAGGCAGAATCAAACCCCACATCAGCCTCGGGGTAAATCCCTCACATTAAATCCCTGTGTTTGCTTTGCATTTTGAAAACCAGATGATGGGTTGTACATCCACACCAAGGTTACCTGACTGGGGAAAAGTCTGTGAATTCCTGCTCCACCTCCTCCAAACCCTCCTCTCTTTTATCAATAATAACACCAGTGGTGGGCTGAAATCCACCTTCATTTCATGGTGGTTGGAGCAAGGTGTGAAGTTTCTGCCCCATCCTCTTTGGGTGACAGCAGAGCCTCTGGGGCAGTTTATCCCTGGCTTGTTTGTGAGCCTGATTTTCACATCAAACATTCACACCTCTTTTTTTTTTATGGAATAAACTGGGTGGAAAAGTGTAGAAAAGANGTCCCTGCCTGGCAGCAGGAGGAGCTGCACAGGAAGGTGAGTTTCACCCACAGAATTATTGTTTTCTCCCAGGTATGAGGCAGAATCAAACCCCACATCAGCCTCAGGGTAAATCCCTCACATTAAATCCCTGTGTTTGCTTTGCATAGTGCATTTTGAAAACCAGATGATGGGTTGTACATCCACACCAAGGTTACCTGACTGGGGAAATGTCTGTGAATTCCTGCTCCACCTCCTCCAAACCCTCCTCTCTTTTATCAATAATAACACCAGTGGTGGGCTGAAATCCTGCATTTCACGGTGGTTGGAGCAAGGTGTGAAGTTTCTGCCCCATCCTCTTTGGGTGACAGCAGAGCCTTTGGGGCAGTTTATCCCTGGCTTGCTTGTGAGCCTGATTTTCACATCAAACATTCACACCTCTTTTTTTTTTTATGGAATAAACTGGGTGGAAAAGTGTAGAAAAGAAAGCATTTCTTTTAGAGGCTTTTTGAATGCTTCAAAACCCAGTATTTAACTGCTTGGGGGTTTCTCCCCCCACTCTGTATTTCTCTGCACTTATTCCTGTCTGGAAAAGTTGAGACAGGCTGTGTTTTTTCCAGAAAAAAAAAGAATAAAGGGGTTGAAATTCTACCCTTCCAGTGGTTTACAAATGCATATTTTTCATTATATTGAAAACCAATAACTATCAAGTTATTTTTAATCTCTTCTGGAATAAATCCATTCCCAGAAGCTTGGCTGGCAAAAGCCAACAAGTCAATTTGCACCTAAAATCTTTCACTCCCTCACTTCCATTCCACTTTGAGGACTGCAGGAGAAGTTCAAGGTTGCCTGATGCAGGATTCTGTTTTGGTGTTTGTTGTTACTGAGTGCAGGAGGCCCAGGAGTGGGGCTCTCCCTCTTTTCCCCTTCCTAACTGCATTATGTTGTCATTCAGCTTCACAGCAGGGACACAAATCTCTCCTCTTCTGAATTACTGGCATGTCAGTAATTCACTCACCACATGCTGCTTCCTGGAGGAAAAGCACCCTGCAAACCCCATCAAATGGACATTTTCTTTGATATGGACAACATCTCCAAACCTTTCTTTCAGTGACAGATTAAATGGTTTGTGCAGTGGCCTCTGACACAAGAATTAATGGCTTGGTCCTTGCTTTCTAAATGCTTGTTCACTCCCTCTGCCATCAGTGGTGGCAACAGGGCCCAAATATCTAAATATCCAAATGCACTGAGGGCATCTGAGCCACCTTGCACTGATTCTTCTGACCTCCCTCCCCTGGAATTGCTCCTTTAAAAACATCTCTCCATGTTCTACCTGGTCAGGTTTGCTCTGACTGAGGCAGCTGGAGGATGGGAAGTCAGAAGAGTGCTCAGGGTGTGTTTGCCCATCACGTGTCTGTGAATCACAGCCCCTGGAAACTGAAATCCCTGGCCCTGAGTGTCCTGGAGGGAGCTGCTCTCCCTCAGCAGAGCAGCAATGAGCTCTCTGCTCCCTCTGCCAGGGTGCAAAGGAGAAGGACCCTGCTCCTGGCTCCACACAGAGCAGAGGGAACCCCTCTCCCACAGCCACCACCCCGAGAGCCACTGGCTGGAAAACACCTCCACTGCTCCTCCTCTCATCGTGCTCCAGAGAGCCATTGTTAAAAATATTTTATATTTTGCTTTTGATGTGCCTGCATGGATTGGAGGCAGAGAGGCTGCTGAGCACAGGGGGATGTTCACAGAGCTTCCCTGTTAACCACCCCCCTGTGTGTGTTCCAGAGCCCAAAGCTGTGCAGTGCAGGCTGAACTCGGGGTGAGCAGTTCAAACAAATCCCAAATCCCCAGCTGGACTCAGTCAAACTGTTCCCTTCATCTCCCATATCAAAAGCATGCATAATTATGGAGATAAAGGGATACACGAGCTCTGGTGTACTCAGAAGGCTGGGGAACTTTAACTTTCACCTTAGATCTGCTTGGGAATAATTTGATTTTCTTTATTTCTATTTATTTTTTTTATGAGCATTAAAAAAGCAGTGACTGCACGGAGCTGCTTTTGCAAACAGATTCATATATATCATAATTTCCTGAAGAACCATTACATTGCTTTTTTGTTACTCAGAACCACAGTTTGCAAAATGAAAGATGTACCATTTGGAAATCTAAACTCCTCCTGGCCATGCTCCATGTAACACCAGTCACCTACTACTAAAATTAGCAGTAGCTTCTTCCTAAGGAAGTTTTTAGAAGGGGAGCAAAACCACTTGGAAATGTTTTCCCCTGAATCCTGCAGTGCAGGCAGCCCCAGACTTGAGCTCCTAATTTATTGCAGACCTGAAACCACGCTGGGGTCCAAACTAAAGTCTCAAATGCTGCTGTGAGCAGCTCTGCAGCCTGGGGTGGGACACAAACCCTGTGTTAAAAGACAAGGTACAGCCTCCTTTAGCTACAAACCAGCCTTTCCTCCTGCAGAAGGCCCCTGGACAGAGGGGAGCAGCCTCAGAGCAGGGATGTGGATAACCAGTGGCAGGTTTTGGGTCACACTGCTTGACCTCTGAGCAAGCCTGAGGTCCTTTTGTAAAGCCCTGCATTGAGCAGGTGACTTCAAAATTAAGCAGAAAGACTGGAAATTCTCTGGGGTTTGTGTGTGCTTCAACTTAGGAAATAAATATTTTGCTAACCTGAGGCTGAAGTAATTCTCCTTATGTCAAATATATATTTCTTTGGAAGGAAGTGGTTTGGAAATGAGCACAGCCAGCCCCTCACCTGCAGCTCTGCCATGAACATCCAGGGTAAAAGCAGAGGAGAAGCCTTTGCCAACTGCCCATGAACAGAGTATTGCATTAGATTTTGGTGTGGTTTTTGTGGTTTTTCTTCTTTTTTTTTGTTTGTTTGGTTGGTTGGTTGGTTTGGTTTGGGTTTTTTGGTGGGGTTTTTTGTTTGTTTGTTTTTGCTTTTTTGTGGTTTTTTTTGGTGTTTTTTTCCCTCTTTTTGTTTTTGGGGTTTGTGGGTTTTTTTGGTGTTTGTTTTTGGTTTTGTTTTGTTTGTGGTTTTTTGTTTGGTTGGAGTTTTTTGGTTTTTTTTGGTTTTTTTTTTGTAGTAAACATGATAGTAAATTTTCTCATCTAAAGGCTAAAAATCACACAGAACACCCAAAACAAAAAAAAAAAAAAACCAAACCAATTTTGTCTTTCATTTACTGGCCAAAGTAGTGTCTGGATAAGACCTGAACCTCCAAAACCAAAAGGCAGAACCTTGCACAGCCAAACCTTGGCAGCCTCTGCTTGCAGGCAGGTACTGACCTCAGGCAGGTGCCCAGCCAGCTGCAGAGCTTTTCCCACCAGGATTTCTGATTCAAACTGACAGAATAAGAAGGCTAATTCAGCAAAAACAGAAAATCATGGTCAAAACACTAATTAGATACAAGAGATGCTGAGCACAAGTTGGTGCCACTGGCTCCATGCACTTGTGAGGGAGAGCTGCTTCAGCCTGGGGACTGATGTTGGGATGGGAGCTGCTCAGGGCTTGTTAAACCTCCCTGCCTCAGTTTCCCCACCTGTGGAAAAGAGGCAACATTTCTCCTGTAAGGGCTGTGGAGAACCAAGCAGGAAGGGGAAAAAGGTGCCTGGCTTGGAGAACACAATCAATGCTCAAGTGAAACTCCTGCCACGCCTCTTCAGCCGTCTGGGGCTGGCTGGGCTCGCCCTGAAGTGATGGGAGCCTCAGGAAGCCTGGCAGCTGCTGCTCCTGGGGCTTTGCTCAGGCCTCTCGCTGCTCCTAGGCAGAACCAATGTGAGAGCTGCCCTCCAGGAGAGAAGCAGTTGATCACTCCCACTCAGCAGGCCAAAACATTGATTTAACTCGGGGGCACAGCAGAGCATCACCCAGCTCAGTGCTCCCACCACCCTCACAGAGCCTGAGCTGCCCGTGCTCCCCAGGGGCTGTTTGAAGGCCGGGGGCTGGGTGTAAAACACAGCCTGGTGGCTCTGGCTTAGCTCTTCTGTGTCCTGCTGCTCTGGCAGAGGGCTGTGTGTGTGGCTGTCCCTGCATTCCCAGGGTCCCTGTGAACCCCTGGATCCCAGGGTGGTTTGCTCTGTGGAATGTGCCTCTCTCCAGAAGGGCACTCAGGGGAGGTGCTGCAGGGCAAAGCTGAAAGCATGGAGGAGAAAGGCAAAGTGTCAGTGCAGAGGAGCCCTGAGGGATGTGGGGATTTCAGCAGAGAGCAATTCAGCCTGCCTGGACCTGCAGGCCCTCTGAGGGACAGAGAATATTGGCAATGTCCAACCAGGCTGGTGCTGACTCCTCGGTGGTGGCAGCAAATCTGCCCTGACCAGGCTGCCCCCCAACACTCTGTCCCTCTCTCCATGCCTGTCCCAGCCTCTGGATCCCAAACTCCAGCCCCTTCTGGGTGGGTTTTAACATGGTGCTGCTGTGATGTGCTGAAATGCTGAATTCCAGCTAAGGCCTGGGCCTGCCTGAGCCAGGCCTTGCAAACTCCCATCTTTCCTCCTTTAAAATGTGGGAGGAAATGGCAGTGCCCTCTCTAAATGGACCAGAAGCATTAGTGCATTCAGTGTATGGTGACAAGAGTGGCTAAAATGGAAGGGCTGTCAGATTTTTCATTACAAACTCTGTTGTTGGAGCTTTACTCCTCAGCTGCAAATGGCTGTGGGCTTAAACTTGGCAACATGATCTACAACAAAAAGTGTGGTTTTACCTTCTGAACCTTCTTTTTTGTTTTTTAATGCCCTTTTTTGCACTATGCATAAGCAGTGGGCTGCTGTTAGAGGTGCTTTTGCCACCCTTATGGAATGCAGAAGAGCTGACAGCCTCTTTAAAGGTGAATTTAGCAGTGCAGACTTGTGCCTGAGCCCTCGATGATTTTAACACAGCTTTAGGAGTGTGAAAACAGAGCTGTGGGCTAAAGCTGCCCTGCTGAAGGAAAAGAGCAATGAGCTCCTCCTCGATGTGCTGTAGCCACACGGTGGCTGCATGTGACATGTTTTTCTCTCTTTGTTAAACTGACAAGCTGCTCTGGGGAAATAAACACACCCAGCACAGCCATCTCTCTGTCCAGGGCTCTGAGCTTCCCAGCAGGATTCTCAGCTGGTACCTGCAAAAATCTGACTTGGGAAATTGTGGGTGAGAGGCAAAATAGTAAAAAAAAAGGGTTTATGGCAGAAAGCACCAAAGCAAATCGTGTTATGGAACTTTGTTGTTATCCTTGCCCTAGATTATCTCTGTCTTCTAGTGGAAAATCTCTCCCTCAAAACTGGATTCAGGCCTGGCCTTGAATAGCTCCTTGCTTTTCTGTATCTTGTTTTTTCCCTCTCCCTTTTACTGTCAGAAGGGATCCTTTGATGCTCTTTCTCCTACAGAGTCTGTTTTCCAGTTGCTATGGCCATGAACAGCCAGAGAAGCAAGGTTCCTGGGAACAGAGAAAAATGTGGCTGGTGATAGCTTAGCACAGTGTTTCAAAGGAATAAATCAATTGTCCTGACTAATACATCACACAGGCTCTGACATAAAGTTCAGGTCTTGGACTTCAAGCCAGGCAGCAAATTGTTGGAATTTGGTGAAAGGACATATTTTCCTCCAGGATTACCTCAGTGTGTCCAGGCTGGTGAGAAATCTGCAGCCAATTTAAGAAATTTGTCATGCTCAAAAGTATAAAGCAAACATCACAAAAGATAGAGATTTTAGCAGATCTTTGCTTCCCCTGTGAGTTTCTTTGATGTCTTTCCAGGAGGTGTGGTGGAGCATTCTGCCCAAATGTGCTTTTGCCAGGAGCTTAAATCACCTCCATGAGCTCTGTATGAGGTCTGGAGGCTGTTCCCTGGCAGGAGCTTCAGAGCTGGGATGGATTTTCTCATGGAAGTTTATTCTGACATTGAACCTGGGGGCTCCTGAGATCTCTGATGTGACCACAAGTTGCCAAAACAAGAGACAAAGTAGAGGGGGATTCAGGAGGTGCCCACCAGAGTTAGAGAGCAGCCTTGGGGACATGAGGAGTGGCAATCAGGAATGGATATTTCACATCCAAATCCTGGTTCCTGAGTGTAGCCAGCTTCAGGGGATGATGAAAAGCAGAAAGGACTCAGCCCTGGACCAGTTTAACCCTACTCCTAACTGGAAATGTTTGGGGCAATTAAAGAGCCCTTGCTATTTTGTATTCTCCACTTCAACATGATCAAGCTGCACTGAAGACAGATGGAACTTTTTTGTCTGATATTGCATCCACTGGAAAACACTGATTTACTTCAGCTGAAGCACTGCACAGACCCATCTCAAATCCCCTGGTTAGAAAACAGAAGACAACAACTGAGAGGCAGAGTCCCCACATTCCCAAAATGAAACGTTCTGACCTGCTGTTCTGAAACCATCCTGAGGTTCACCTAGCTTTCATTGCAGAAGATAAAAAGACCTGTGCCATCTCATACCCAAATTCCTTCAAACTTTGAGTTTAAACCAAAGCAAAATCAACCATCTGTGCATTGTCACCTGTCAGCTTCTCCATTTCACTCTACATCTTATTCCACCTTCAGTCTTAGTGCTGTCCTGCAGTGATGAGTTCCACAGATGAACTGACACATGTTAAAAAAGGATTTTCCTCCCTCCCTCCCAGGCAAGAGCCTGCCTTGAACTCCAAAGCTGCTTTCCTTAGTGTATATTTAAATAAATTGCAAACTTGCCATGATACACAGTCATCTCAAGGTTCACAGTAAGCAAGTAGGAGCTCAGACTTACTTGGTTCCATGGGTCTGTGCTTTGGGTAGCTGAGAAAACTTCTGACTTCTCTCTGTTCCAATAAATTGGAATGTAAACCTCAGGTCAATCTCAGAGCCTCAGTAGGAAGCAGGAGCACATCCAGCTGACCCACAAAAAAATCCCTTTTTGGGCCACCATTGCACTGTGCTGAAAGGGGAAATATTTGCTAGTGAGCAGCAGCTCAGAAACAATTATTTTCTGATGTTACCTGCTGCACTTGGGTCATTTTCTGCCTGTTTCCCTGTGCTGTGCCAGTGCCTCTGCTCTGCTGTGGTCTGGTTATGACTCGGGGAGCAGCAGGCATCCTGCACTTCCATTTGTGCAGAGCTGAGCCTGGATGTCAGCAATTTGTTATGGATACCTCCTGCTGCACGAGAGGGATGTTTTCTGCAGAGTGACAGCTGAGTAATCTCAGATTAAACAGCCTGAAAATCCCCTGTCCCTGAGGACTGCCAGGCAAGCAAACACCAGGAGACAACCATCAGCTGGGACTCCAGAGATAAACTAAATAATTGTTATTAACAGCTTATTAACACAGATCTAATTTTATCATGGCAGGTGGGATTCTGTATGAAAATGTCTGATGAGCAGTGACAAAGGTTTCTCTCCCTGCCACACAGCCTGCAACACCCTTGAGAGAGGTGAGTAGCAAAATCCAAAATTCCTGGCATGTGAAAGGGTAAAAATTACTGTGGGAGGGATCTAAAAAGAAGGAAAATAATCCTCTAAATGCACAGATGTTTGCTTTCAGAAGCCCAGAGTTAAGGATCTTCTCTAGGAATCCAGAGCTAAGACAATATTGCTGAGGAAGTTTCCCATCTTCAGTTATTTAGGAAGGAATGGCTCCTGTGACTCAGGACAGAAGGGCTGCCTGATTTTTAATCATCACAGCTTTTGGATTTAACGTGGAAGCAGGAGCAGGCAGAGCTGAGGCTCAGCAGAGCCCAGACCAGCCCCTTCCTCACTTCCCCATGTCACAAGGACTTCCAGAAGGATGCAGAGCAGTTTCTTCAGTGCAATAGGTAAAATATTTAGGCTGTGAAATAACTAATTACCCTCTGTTTGGGCTACCCCAAGGACAGTTCTAGAGGAACTGAGAAACCCACGCTGGGTAGGGAGGGAAGCAGCAGGATGTGAGGCAGCAGTGCCAGGCAGTGTCACGTCCCTGCCACCTGGTGACAAGGCACTACAAGTGCAGAGCCCCTCAGCCTGCCGGCCTGGAGCTGTGGGGGACAGACCTGGCTCTCCTCCCGGGCCCCCACGAGGGCAGTGTCCCCCCAGGGTCACACTGAGCCCCAGGCAGGGATGGAGTCCCCACCTGCTGTCTGGGGATGAGACCCTCCCTTCAGGTGGCAGTGGCTGGTCCTCTCCCTGTGGGGTGGGATGGGGACCCCTAATGTCTGTGACCTCATTTTGTCACCATCCAGGTGCTCTTTTAGAGCTGGAGGGGTCAAGGCTTCTTAGAGTCACAGGATCCTTTAGGTTGGAAAAACCCTCCAAGCTCATGGAGCCCAACTGTTCCCCCAGCACTGCTAAGCCCCCCTCCAAACCAAGTCCCCAAACACCACACCTACACATCCTTTAAATATCTCCAGGGATGGGGACTCAGCACTTCCCTGGGCAGCTTCTTCCAGTGCCTGGCCACCCTTTCAGTGAAGAAATTTTTCCTACAATCCACTCTAAGCCTTCCCTGGAGCAACTTGAGGCCGTTTCTTTTTGTCATATCACTTCTTACTTGGGAGATCTCGCTGCTTACAACTTATCTGAGGTCTCTGGGTTGCCTGGATGAGAGGAGAAACACTCCCACCACAGGGAATGCAAGCTCAGGAGTTCCCACACCGAGGCAGGGAGAGCAGTGGTTCTCACCAGAGCTCAAATATCAGTTTGCAGTGGTTGGCTCTGCTTTTCCTCCAGGCAGATCTCTGCAGAGTGCTTCAAAATTGGCTGTTTAGGAGGGGGGAAAAATAGGTTAGCCAAGTTTTTTATCCTGACTTATCTGATGTTTTTGCCTGCTTTGCCTCTTCCTGACTTCCCTATGCTAAGAAAACAGTCGCCTTTGGACTTCTAGGGGGAACTTTCATGTAATGCTTGAACAGGAACAACAGAAAAGTGCTTTATTTTTAAAGACTCAGCCAAGAAGACACATTATTGCAGTTTCTCCATCCCCACTGCATGCAGAGCTGTGGCACCAGGCCAGCTCTGGTCCTCCTTCAATTTGTTCCCAAACCTGCTGGAAGAACTGCAGGCTACTTTGGTTTTCTATTGTTCTGGTTTTCCTGAAAAAGGTCTTTTAGTGCTGCTATCCAGGATGGCCTACCTGCCTCACACACTTTGTGACACAAGTTTACACGAGGCTGCAGCAGCCTCTGCTCCAGAAGGGAAGGGGTTCCTTCCTCTGCTGCACCTGGCTGGCACGGGGAGCCCAGAGAAGCTGTGGCTGCCCCATCCCTGGGAGAGTCCAAGGCCAGGCTGGATGGGGCTCTGAGCAGCCTGGGGTAGGGGAAGGTGTCCCTGCCCACAGCAGCAGAGTTGGAATGAGGTGATCTTCGAGGTCCATCTCAACCTGAACTGTTCCATGATTCTCTGAACTTGACAGAGCTGGGCACACAAACAGATTTGTGCCTCTGGTGCTGTAAAGGATGAGAGGTGGGCTGAGATAGAGGTACTTACCTTCATTAACATTTGCTTTTCAGAGATGCAAACATCTGAAGGAAGAATTTTCCATCACAAGCCATGGACAAGGGGATAGGGAATGTAGCCAAAGGAGGGGACTGGCAAATTTCAGAGACAAATGAAAAAAAAATGCAGTTGAAAGAATTATTTCCTCTGCTCAACACCACTTGGCTCAGCTTCCCACAGATTCTGTAGGAGGTTGGTTTCACCATTAATGAGAAGACAAAATGTGAGGTTGTAGCCGAGAGAAACCATCTGAGAAAGGAGGGAAGAGGAAAGAGGTTCTCCCATTGCTGATGTAAGAACATGGGGTAGAAAATCAGGGGTCAGGGTTCAGAGCAGCCAAAGGAGACAATTATTCCTGGACTGGCTTGGAGGCCTGTGGAAAGCACTGCTGGACACAAAAAGCTCAAGAGGAGGCTCAAAACCACCTGGAGAATAAATCTGTAAAGGTCAGGAAATACATAAAAGCACATCCCTATCAGCATATTTTTGAATGAAAATAAATTCTGTGAAGAGGGAGAAGTATTATATGCATTTGCTCTTTATAGCTTGCAGGTATGATTTAAAAAAAATAAATATTTTCTTTTGAAATAATAAATAGTATTTAAAAAATAGTATTAAAAATAGTATTAAAATATAAAAAATAATAAATAGTATTAAAACAGCATTTTAACACCACTGCAGGAATAAAAATGGCCAGCAATGAAGCCATGTCATTCTTTACAGAGCAGAGCCACAGAAATCTATGACAGAAATTGTAGGATAAGTCACTCCACAGGGAGTACAAATTCCAAATGAGTTGGCAATTCAGCTCCTGCACATCAGAACTCTCACCAGGACAAGCCAACCTGGGGCTGCACAAATAACAAGATAACAAGAGACACATTGAGGACACACCTTACTAATACCATCACAACTTCCACATCAAGTGAGGCTATGGAGGGCTCAGAGAGGATGAAGATTCTTTGCTCTCCCATGCTGGAAGTCCCCTGAGTAGATGAGTGGGGTCTGTGCATGTTGGATTTGAAACTGAAGATGCTTCATTCTGCTCCTGAAGGTTGACAGAGGTTCTTTAAGTAATGATTAGGCTTGGAAAGGTGCAAATGTCTCTGTACCCACACTGAGCCAGCTGGAGGCCAATGAACACAGCCAAAGCTGTCCTGGGTCTGGGCTAACTCATTTTCACACCTTCTCCCCCAGGGGAAGTGGCACCAATCCCCTGTGCTGCCTGAAACTCTCCTGCCACCCTGCCCAGTGCTTATGGCCCCAGCATCGAACGGTCTGCAATTCCAAGGCACATTGCAGGACAGGTTTTAGGCAGGGTAAGGGCAGCTTAGAGGCAGCACAGGCACTGCTACTCTCAGCTCTGCTGGGGGAGGATTCACACCCCATTGACTCCTCCTTTGAGCAGACACTTTAAAGCCCTGGCAGCAGCAGCAACAGCGTTTTTGTCATGTAGAAGTAGAAATAGAAATTCATTCTAGTGTAGAAATAGAAATAGGTTTTAAATTTAATGGGATGGGATGAAGAGGATCTTTAGGACTTCTGCTTGTGTAGAGTCTGTGTGGTGTCTGTGTGAACAGAGTTTGTGTGGAATGGGGATTGCTCAGCTCAGGTGACAGATCTGGGGGCACAGCAAAGCAACCTGGTCGAGGGGAGCTGTCCCTGCCCAGCACTGGGAGTTCCAAACAGGACATTTTTAAGGTCCCTTCCAACCCAAACCATTCCCTGGTGTGATGAAACAGGAGAGCTGTGAGAGAGAGGAAGGGTGATTCCCTTTGGAAGGATAATTTTTTGCCTCTCCAGTAGCAGGCTTGTGTTGGAAGAATTGTTTTGCTCTTCCACTGGCCTCGGCTGAAGTTGTTTCACTGTGCAGAGAGTGGTGCACACATCGTTCTTTGGCAGATCACACGGACCTAGAGGGACAAAGCCTGTCTCAAAAAGCACAAAAAGCCCCCAGCAGATGCTCCTCACCGAGCCTGGAAAGCTCCATTAGGGAATTTTCCAGCAGATGGCAACAGCAGACCGGTTTGTAGTGCAAGGCCAGCGCTTGCAGGCTGCATAAAACCTGGCTGGGCTGTACCCAAAGCACCTTCCAGGTCCCACTCCTGGTGCTGAGCCTACCTGGTACCCCAGGGCATGGTTACTGTAAAAGAGAATAAATCAGTGCTGCAGAAAACTGCACCACAAACTCTGGAGCTCTTGGTGTGTTTGCAGGGCTTGAAACATCCCTGGTGCCAAAAATGATGGCTCTCCCTGAATAAAGATAATTTGTCTCCTATGTGTCTTTTTGAAAAGTAATAATTCAAGGGATAATCAGAGTGGGAGCACAGATAAACACAAAGAATAAAAAAGACAGTGTTTGACTGATGTTTTATCAAGAGGTGTCTCTTCCCTGCCATGTGCAGAAGCTGCATTGATGGAGCAAACTTTTCACCACATTCTGGTCATTGCTTCTGAGCCACCTTAACCAGCTGCTCCTGGGAAGTGCTTGTTTTTGCCTTGGAAAGGGGATTTTCCTGCTTGAAACTCTTGTAGACTCAGTTTGGCCTCTGGAGGAAAGAGCTGTGCTGTGGATCCCAGGTGCTGCAGATGCCAAAATCTGTGGAAGGATCAGGGGGACTCCACAGCCAAGTTCCACCTCTCTCTGCCCAGGGCTTGGGGAAGATGTGGGAGCTATTTTTCATAATTATCACCCCTGCAGCATCGTTTTTCCATCAAAAGCTTGAGAGCCCTGTTGTTTTTAATAAACAGCAACATTGTTCTGCCATTTGCAAGTCACAATATGAGTTAACCTTGAAGATGTAACACAAGATAAATTTACAGCTGAAGGTTCCAGCCTTTTTCTCCAAAATTCAATCAATGTGTAGCTTAAGTTGAAAGACAGACCTTTCTGAAGGTCAGAAAAGACCTTCAGGCAGTGAAAATGAGCATTTAGGTGTGATATGAAGCTTGGGAAGTACTGAAGAGAACGTAAAAGTCAACAGATATTCTTTGGAAATCAAAAAAAGTGGAAGGAATTAATTCATAGTGACTCCCCTGCAGAAACAACACAAGGGACAGGTTGCAGGGGAGATGCCTGGAAGCCAAAGCTGTGCCTCAGTGGGATCTGAAGTGGGAATTTTGCAGTGTGCCTGCACAATATTTCATTTTCCCTGGCCACCCAGAGCATGAGGTGTCCCATCAGCTGTGGCTCAGAAGACCTGGCTGTAAAAAATGCAGGTTATTGTCCCCAGCCACATGGCTTTGCTCTGCAAAAGGGTGATATTGGTCATCATTTTTACTGTGTCTGCTGAAGGCAGGAGCTGCTCAGTCCCCTTCACTCCACTCATGCTCTCAGTTGCAGAGCAGGTGAATTCCACCACTGTTCCACCTCCCTGGGTATATTTCTCTGCAATGCTGTTGTACCTTTCCTGCTCTCACATAATTCTTCCAGAAAAACCCAGTATGTTGAGGAGCAAACTGCCTCCTCAGTGTCCCAAAATCCTTTGTCCCCTGTGGTAGCTCAGGGCACACTCCCTGCTCTCATTATCTTTCTGTTAACACTTGTTTTAACGAGGGCTGTGAATAAACCAAAATCCAATTGCCAAAGCTCCCCTTTGCTCAAGGTGGAACTACCACCTTGGGAAGAACTTTCCTCTGCCACTGGTGGATGCAGAAGGAAAAGAACCAACCTCTGAATGCCTGGCACAGCAGAGCCCACAGAGCTGCTGCTTTTAATGGGTTAGGCTGAGGGCTTTTGTGCTCTTCCTTTGCTCTCCTAATGAGGAGGACTCTGAGATGTCTTTGAACTAGCTGGACATGAAAGATTTAGTAAACAAGCACTGTTTATCCTGTTTCTGCTAAGAGCTTGTCCTGACAGATGTCTTCTTCCTCCTGAGGTTTAGACCACAGTTTGATCTTTTTTTTTCCCCCTTTTTTTTTTTTTCTTTAGCCCCTGAAGCATTTCACAACGTGATGGGCCAGGGCCTGGCAGTAATTGGACTGATGGAACACTGGAAGTGCAGACAAAAGGAAGGGCTGGAAATCACTGCTGCTCTCCAGGCTGACACTGCCAGGTCCTGAGGTCTCAGTCATTACAGCCCAAGTTTTTGAGCACCCTGGGTCCTGCTGCAGCCTGGGGACACAGCTCCCATTTCCCTGGGACAATCCCACTCTCCCTGCTGCTGCTCCTGTGCAGCAGGGAGGGAAGCAGAGGCACACAGCTCAACAGGGTGGCAGTGCACAAGCTGCCAGTGGCTCCCACCTCAGCTGCACTGAAGAGGAAATCTGATTTTTCAAAACTTTCCATCATGCCATACAAAACACCAAATCCTCCCAAACCTGCAAGTGATAGCCCCAAGTCAGGTCTTACACAAAGAGTTTTTTTTCTCCTGCAGAATGCTCTGTATCCTACTTTTACAGATATTCACCAAAGATGTCACGTGGCAACACTTTTATCGCCAAATTTCTGCTCATTCTGAACTTCAGAGATGTGCAATGACAAAGTCAAGGAAAAACTAAAATGTGCAGACTGATGCACAGCTACAAGGGAAAGCTGGGCTGATATTGAAATATTCAACCTTTAATCACCAAGGTTATATTTCTTATATATGGGAGAAGGAAATAATGGCCAAGTTAAGCCAATAGAGAGTAATTAAACTTGCATTTATCAACACAAATAGCCAGCACAGAACTGTCAGTGTATTTTTTTCTTCAACATCTATCTGATAAAGACCTTTTGGCTGTAATATTGACATTTTTGTGACTATTAACTCATTGGAGACTCACATACAGTAAAGTAAAATTTAAAAACCCCTACTTTTAAGCACCAAATTCTCTTTAGCAAAGGCAGTGTTTTACTGCTGTGTACTTGGGCATACTGGGCAGCTTATTTTCATTCAGAAAAATAAAATACTCTTTCCCAGTACAAAAACCCTCTCCAGCAGCAGAGGATATGCTGGCACTAGAGTAATTAGAGAGGTCAGGAATCAGGTAACACCACCACCACTGCTTTATCTTTATCAACTGGGAAAAAAAAGTTAAGTAAATGCCTTTAAAAAGTTAAAGGTTAATGCACTGGGGGGGGGGCTGAGTGTGTTTTATTTGTGTGGTAAATTTATTTACCAGGTACTGCAGGAGCACAACAAACCACGATGCTTGCCTGGAATTTATGAATATTCAGTTATGGGCAGCTTTAAGCACCAGACTGAGTTGGGACCCTGTATGTGGTGGTATAATTTGTTGGAATAATGGTCTGCTGGAGAAAAATGTTTTGAAAGGTTTTAGATGTTTGGGGAAAGAGCTGGCAAAGTCTGCAATCCCATCATGAGGTAACCTATCATCAAACCCTGGCTTCAGAGCCAGCCTGGCAGAGCTGAAGTTTAGAATGCCACGTTATGTCTCCCATCTGCTTCAGCCTTCCCCTTCCTCAGGCTGAGGCTGTGCCGTGTTTTCCATGCTGAGGAAACAGCCCTGTGCCAGCTCCTCACTTCGAGTTATTTTTACATCTCCTCAAAATCTCCCGCTCTCTTCTGTAGCCAGTGCCTCTTGTTTATGGAAGCGGCTCCAATTCACTTTCTATAAGAAAAAAAAAAACCAAAAACCCCCTGTACTGCCTCGAAAGCGCCGCAAGGACCCACATTGTTCTCCTGCATTGTTTTCCCTACAAAAAAGGAATTCTTTGGAATAGCAGAGGCATTGAATGGCCTCCCCTCACCGGGTTTTAACCCCTCCCAGCTCTCAAAGAGCGGCTTTCAAGCAGTGACCTTTCCTTTGCTGAAGGCCAGCTCGTTATTTTGGGTTGGATTTCCCTGCCGATTGTTCGGCGTTTCCTCCCGGGGCTCCGCGGCCGCCGCTCCCACCGCGCTCCCGCTGGGACAGCCGGGGCTTCTCCCGGTGCTCCTCACCCCCAGCCCTGCTGCTCCTGGGGGCTCTGGGCAGCCAGGGGAGAGCCAGACCCCCAGAAGCCTTCCCTGTCTTCAGACAGCCAAATTATAAAATCCTGGCCATTAAACATCTTGTACACGTGGAGTCGTCATCATCACTCAGATGTTCAGAAGTGCAAGAGCTGCTTTCTAGAGCTGCTCCTGGGGGGCTGTGGGCAACCATGGGGACAGTCAGACCCCTGGCAGCCTTCTGTCTTCACATGGATGACCAAAATCCATCAGGTTCTGGTAACAACCACAAATTATGAAATCCTGGCAACTGTGGCCATTAAACATCTTGTGTACGTGGGGTCGTAACCATCATTCAGATGCTCAGAGATGCAAGAGCTGCTTTCTAGAGCTGCTCCTGGGGGCTCTGGGCAACCATGGGGAGAGCCAGACCCCCAGAAGCCCTCCCTGTCCTCAAACAGCCAAATTATAAAATCCTGGCCATTAAGCATCTTGTACACGTGGAGTTGTAACCATCATTCAGATGCTCAGAAATGCAAGAGCTGCTCTTGGGGGCCTGTGGGTAACCATGGGGAGAACCAGACCTCCTCCTGTCTGCACATGGATGGCCAAAAACATCAACTTCTGGTAACAGCCCCAAATTATAAAATCCTGCCCATTAAGCATCTTGTACATGTGGAGTCATAACCATCATTCAGATGTTCAGAAGTGCAAGAGCTGCTTTCTAGAGCTGCTCTTGAGGGGCTGTGGGCAACCATGGGGAGAGCCAGACCCCTGAGAGTCTACCCTGTCTGCACATGGATGGCCAAAAACATCAACTTCTGGTAACAGCCACAAATTATAAAATCCTGACCATTAAGCCAGGATTTGTACACATGGAGTTGTAACCATCATTCAGATGCTCAGAAGTGCAAGAGCTGCTTTCTAGAGCTGCTCTTGGGGGGCTCTGGGCAACCATGGGGACAGCCAGACCTCTAGAAGCCTTCCCTGTCTTCAAACAGCCACAAATTATGAAATCCTGGCAACTGTGGCCATTAAACATCTTGTACACCTGGAGTCATCACCATCATTCAGATGCTCAGAAATGCAAGAGCTGCTTTCTAGACCTGCTCCTGGGGGGCTGTGGGTAACCATGGGCACAGCCAGACCCCAGCAGCCTTCCCTGTCTTCAAACAGCCACAAATTATAAAATCCTGGCAATTAAGCAGCTTGTACATGTGGAATTATGACCATCATTGAGATGCTCAGAGATGCAAGAGCTGCTTTCTAGAGCTGCTCTCAAAGAGCTTCAGCCATGAGTGTCACACAGAAACCTGACTTTTCCTAGTTAAACAGCTGATCCACCTCTCTGCATGGGAATAAATACCTCCTTTATACTCCCTTGGAGTAATTATGTGTGGTTCCTGTGTATTCTCTTTCTTGTAACAAGCTTTTTCCTTGATATTGCAAACCCCTTGGAAGGAAGGACATGCAGACCCCTTTTCATGTAGGACCTCTGCACTACATGTCACTACAAAACACTGAACCCACAAGCAAAAAGCTTGTGTAGGACTCAGTCAAAAATCTCTAATAAAATCTTTAAACAAAATCTTGGCTGCTTGAGGCAGAGAGGTGCAAAGTTCACCCACTCCAGGGATTTTTTGAGAAAGTCAAGCTGTAAAATAGAGATTCACTGTGCTGAAGGATCTCATCTTGATTTCTAGATGCTGATGCTGAGCCTGGGAACAAGTCCTGTCAAAAAGAAACTGGGACATCTCAGATACACTCAGCAGCAAACCATGTTCATCTTGATTCCTTGAGGACTGCTGCAGGCCTAGGAATCTGGAGCTCTGAGCAGACAGGCTTTGTTTGAGGAGCAACATGTTCTGCTGTACTCATAAGAAAATATTCTCAGAAATTCCAGCTCACCAGGAGTTTGAAAACTCCTCATTTTGGTCTCTTTTTGGGATGCAGCCCAAGAGTGAAGAGATGAGGTTTCTTGGTTTGTTGTGAACCTGAAGTGCTGCTTTTCAGCCAAAGCCCATCTGGACCCTGCCCTCAACTTGCATGTATGGCACACAGAGACAATAAGTGGAGTTTTCTAAATACCCATTTAATTTTGAAGTTGTTTATATTGCAGAGTTCAAATTGAGACAAATTGTATTCCCTCACCCAAAATATCTGCAAAATTTTTTTGCTTCTGTTTCTTTCCCAGTAATAGTTTCCATCTGCCACTGACTGCATGAAAAACCTCAATGTCAAAATTTAAGGAAATGCTGATATATTTTTACATCTATTTGGTAATTCTACAAACTTCAGGTAAAGGAGAAAAAAAGATGATTCTAATAGAATTTTTTATCTTGTACTTAAGGTGTAATAGGAGGCTGAGATCCTGTGCTAGCCAAACTTTTAATGCACTATGCTAACAATATAGATAAAGCCTTAAACAATTGGAAAAATAATAAAATAAGTGGGAACCAAAAGGAGAAAATTACCTCCCCACACACTGAATCCTTCAACCCTGGCAAATATCTACTGTCTTCAGAAAACAGAGTGTGAGACAGAAGGAAGGTGACAAAAAGGAGAAAAAACAACATCTGAAATTTCACAATGTTTTCCGAAGATGGAAACAAGATGAAAATTTAAATTCAAAGGGAAATATTTTGGTGCACCAAATACTTTTTATACAGAAGTCTCTATTTTGCAGGATAAATGTTTAAGACACAAATGTTGGCCATCTGTAACTGCAGCAGTGAGAGAGGCAGCAAGATGGAAAAGGTGTCGTGGCAAATTGCCTCGCCTCCCTCTGGAGTGCTGCATTGCAAAGAGCTGGCCCAGGTCCCAGGAGCAGCAGTGCCATATTTGTGTGGTGGGAAATGCAAGGTGCTCAGGCCTGGGAAAAGACCTCTTCTTGTGTCCACACTGGGCTGCTCCAGAACTGCTTCAGTACCACACTTCTCACGGCTTCCAGAGTGAAAAATTCCCTCCTGTCTATTTTTGAATATAGATAAATCACTTTGCCTCCTTGTGAGCAATTTGGGCTACAAATGCAGCAATGAATATGCTACCTAGGAGTAAAAAGGGAAATAAATATGTATAAGTGGCTCTCCTGCTGTTTGTGTGGGCTTGTGTGTGCCTGAGTGCAGGCAAACATAAACACACACACATCTTATGCCTCCAGAATATTTGTGTGTGTTCAGTGGCTCAGTTCCAGGGCAGCTACAAACATGCATGCTCATTATAGGAAAATGTGTGGTTCTTATTTTAAAACTCTCTGAAATCTCTAAAAACATAAAGGCACCTGCCTCACACAGAACATCTCCCCTGAGCTTGTTTTATCGAGCAGTGTTTGTACTGCTCACTGGAGACACCAAAATCCTCCAAAACTCACTCCAAGCTACCTGAACAAAGCACTAACATCCTTCTTCAATCCTTCTTTTAACCAGTTCTGAACACACCTCCTCACCCCCCACTGATCCCTCTCCCCAGAACTCTTCTACTCGTCCCACTAATGAGAGGCAGATTGGTTTCTCCCCTGTCACCTCCTGCTGCACCACTGGCACAGAGGGAGCCACACAGGAGCTCAGTCACAGCACACTGATGCTCTGAGCTCCGAGGAACTTGGGGTAATTCTCATTTACACTTCAACCATGAGGACTTTTGGGGAGCTAAAGCTAAATTAATAAATTGGTCAGAGCTTCCTGGCAGCAGCGAGGTTGGTCTGTGTTTTAAAGTGAAAGCTGTCCTTACAGAGCCTGAGATTATCTGCTGAGTGATTACACACCTACACACTGGCAAAAGATCAGCCCCTTCCTGCATATCCCCCTCCCCAGACACCCATTCCTCGGGCTCTCTCCAGAGTGAGCTGTGAGAGAGACAGCTGTTGAATCACAGGGAAAGTTAACAAAAGTGATGTAGGGGCACATCTTTCCAGCACTTCAAAGACTGTTCAGACAGTTCTGCTTCTTCTGCCTCTCTCTCCCTATTTTTCTTTTTTTTTTTTCCACATTCAGCCTTTAGTGTATTTCTCTTTTTCCCAGGGGTACATGTTGAAGGAAGTTCAACCCATCATTTCCATGTTATTCCAGCCTTACTTGAAGAGATGATGTTTGATAGCTCCTAGCTAGGCTCTATCACTCTGAATTACCCCCTTTTTTCCACTTTGCACTTGTGGTTTGTGATGGGCAAATATCAAAAGATTAGAAATTTGGCTTGGATAAGCAACCCTCTGTTTGAAGTTTACATTTCAGTTCTCAGAGACCAGGGTCACTGCAACAAGTGTATGAATTATCTGCCTCAGAGTCCTGGGATTTGAATGACCAAAGTCTTTGGCATATTTCAGGAAGAAGGGCAAGCTGGTGCTGTATTTCCAGCTAACACAGCTGCACTAAACAGGCTGAGGGTGTTTATATTGATTTTCAGTGGCATCAGGGGATTGTTTGACTTTGGAGAGGGACTCAAATGCTGTATCCCATGTAAAGCCTTTACTCTTTGGATGCTCAGTTCAGACAAGGGCAGGGGTAGAGATGAATGCTGTGATTGCTGCACTGGGAGTGTCCTGTCAGAAAATAAAATGTGTGACTCCCCAAAAGGGCCAGTGGCTGGAAGGCACCTCTATTTCCCTCTGGGCTGCAGAGTGCACTCTTGGCTCACCCTGCCTACAAGGCTCTGTTGTTGTTACTGTGAGAATCTCAACTCTGACTCTGCACTGACAATTGGCACTACTTTAAAATCAACTTTCCATAGAGATAGATCGGCTCCAAAATTGGCCTTGACTGTATTTTCTCACTGAGAATGCAGACAGGAGATGAAAATCAAAGTTTAATCCTGTTGCCTGCTGTAGCAAAGCACAACACAATGCCTATCTGGGATGTAGCATCTCTCTTTTTATTTATCTATTGTATGTCTGTGTCTGAGACAAGTATGTTCTTGCTCTGTTTCCAAAGAGAAAAACATCACAGAAAATACTTCTGAGGAACAAAACAAATATATCTATTTTTCTTGCAAGGTTTTACATCAGCTGAAAAAGAAATCTCATTGCAGGCAACAGAAAGGCCTGACTAAAACTGGGTGGAGAATTGATGAAATTTTGCTTTGTCAAAAAAGTTCTCAGAGGGTTCCTGTGGGTTATAAGCAGGAGACAAAGCAGTTTACAAAGGCTTTTTAGCTCAATTTTTGCAAACCTGGAGAAGTCTAGCTGTAAGCATTTTGGGTAGACATCACTGATATTGGCCACAGGTATCTAAAGTGGCAACACATAGGGAATAATTTCTCCAGTGCAGGCAGAATGGGTGCTGAGCTCTTTGGAAAGTCTGGCCTTTCCAAAAAGTGATACAATGAAAAAAAAAGGGAATAATTTCTCCAGTGCAGGCAGAATGGGTGCTGAGCTCTTTGGAAAGTCTGGCCTTTCCAAAAAGTGATACCATGAAAAAAAAAAAGGGAATAATTTCTCCAGTGCAGGCAGAATGGGTGCTGAGCTCTTTGGAAAGTCTGGCCTGAGAAAGTGGTACAGTAAAAAAAAACCAAAAAAAGAAAAGAAAAGGTTTCCTCAAGTGGGTGGTACAAGGCTTGGGGAATGAATGTTTGTGGAGCCCTCGGGCCCTGCTATGGAAGGGTGCTGTAGAAGTTCCCAGTGTTGTTGTCATGGCAGGGAATGCCAAAGGCTCTCTGCTCGCTCAGCCTTGTCTGAGGGAGCCTTGTCTGAGGGAGCTGCATAACAGAATATGAAATAACACATATTCTTGGCATCAGGCTGAACGAGAGCTCCTCTGGGTCTGCCACAAAGTGGTGGTTGCCCTCAGGCCCTGCTGCTGGCAGCGGGTGAGGGCGCTGGCTCGGCCTGCAGAGCTGCTCCGGGGCCTGCCAGGCTCCCGCTCCTCCTCGGGGCTCCCTGGGCAGCTCACCCCGCTCCAGAGGAGAGCCTGGAATGGAAGCACAGGGCTCTGACACCTGGTCCTGGAGCCACTCAGCCAAGGGCTTCCCCCTGCATTGGGAAATAGCTGATACAAATTGCTCCAGACAGCCAAGGCTGCTGGTCCTCCCTCCCACAGGCTATTTTTAGGCCCAATTAAGCAGATGAAATGACACCAGAATTAATTTGGGTGTGCTCAAATGTTTGGGCTTGCTTCTTTTTATTTATTTATTTTTTAAAAATCCTTCTCTTGAGATATATGGCAAATGTCTGAATTACAAAGAGCAGATAAAGGGATTTTTTTCTTTCCCTACTAGGGGATGTTCAGGCACTGNTCTGAATTACCCCCTTTTTTCCACTTTGCACTTGTGGTTTGTGATGGGCAAATATCAAAAGATTAGAAATTTGGCTTGGATAAGCAACCCTCTGTTTGAAGTTTACATTTCAGTTCTCAGAGACCAGGGTCACTGCAACAAGTGTATGAATTATCTGCCTCAGAGTCCTGGGATTTGAATGACCAAAGTCTTTGGCATATTTCAGGAAGAAGGGCAAGCTGGTGCTGTATTTCCAGCTAACACAGCTGCACTAAACAGGCTGAGGGTGTTTATATTGATTTTCAGTGGCATCAGGGGATTGTTTGACTTTGGAGAGGGACTCAAATGCTGTATCCCATGTAAAGCCTTTACTCTTTGGATGCTCAGTTCAGACAAGGGCAGGGGTAGAGATGAATGCTGTGATTGCTGCACTGGGAGTGTCCTGTCAGAAAATAAAATGTGTGACTCCCCAAAAGGGCCAGTGGCTGGAAGGCACCTCTATTTCCCTCTGGGCTGCAGAGTGCACTCTTGGCTCACCCTGCCTACAAGGCTCTGTTGTTGTTACTGTGAGAATCTCAACTCTGACTCTGCACTGACAATTGGCACTACTTTAAAATCAACTTTCCATAGAGATAGATCGACTCCAAAATTGGCCTTGACTGTATTTTCTCACTGAGAATGCAGACAGGAGATGAAAATCAAAGTTTAATCCTGTTGCCTGCTGTAGCAAAGCACAACACAATGCCTATCTGGGATGTAGCATCTCTCTTTTTATTTATCTATTGTATGTCTGTGTCTGAGACAAGTATGTTCTTGCTCTGTTTCCAAAGAGAAAAACATCACAGAAAATACTTCTGAGGAACAAAACAAATATATCTATTTTTCTTGCAAGGTTTTACATCAGCTGAAAAAGAAATCTCATTGCAGGCAACAGAAAGGCCTGACTAAAACTGGGTGGAGAATTGATGAAATTTTGCTTTGTCAAAAAAGTTCTCAGAGGGTTCCTGTGGGTTATAAGCAGGAGACAAAGCAGTTTACAAAGGCTTTTTAGCTCAATTTTTGCAAACCTGGAGAAGTCTAGCTGTAAGCATTTTGGGTAGACATCACTGATATTGGCCACAGGTATCTAAAGTGGCAACACATAGGGAATAATTTCTCCAGTGCAGGCAGAATGGGTGCTGAGCTCTTTGGAAAGTCTGGCCTTTCCAAAAAGTGATACCATGAAAAAAAAAAAGGGAATAATTTCTCCAGTGCAGGCAGAATGGGTGCTGAGCTCTTTGGAAAGTCTGGCCTGAGAAAGTGGTACAGTAAAAAAAAACCAAAAAAAGAAAAGAAAAGGTTTCCTCAAGTGGGTGGTACAAGGCTTGGGGAATGAATGTTTGTGGAGCCCTCGGGCCCTGCTATGGAAGGGTGCTGTAGAAGTTCCCAGTGTTGTTGTCATGGCAGGGAATGCCAAAGGCTCTCTGCTCGCTCAGCCTTGTCTGAGGGAGCCTTGTCTGAGGGAGCTGCATAACAGAATATGAAATAACACATATTCTTGGCATCAGGCTGAACGAGAGCTCCTCTGGGTCTGCCACAAAGTGGTGGTTGCCCTCAGGCCCTGCTGCTGGCAGCGGGTGAGGGCGCTGGCTCGGCCTGCAGAGCTGCTCCGGGGCCTGCCAGGCTCCCGCTCCTCCTCGGGGCTCCCTGGGCAGCTCACCCCGCTCCAGAGGAGAGCCTGGAATGGAAGCACAGGGCTCTGACACCTGGTCCTGGAGCCACTCAGCCAAGGGCTTCCCCCTGCATTGGGAAATAGCTGATACAAATTGCTCCAGACAGCCAAGGCTGCTGGTCCTCCCTCCCACAGGCTATTTTTAGGCCCAATTAAGCAGATGAAATGACACCAGAATTAATTTGGGTGTGCTCAAATGTTTGGGCTTGCTTCTTTTTATTTATTTATTTTTTAAAAATCCTTCTCTTGAGATATATGGCAAATGTCTGAATTACAAAGAGCAGATAAAGGGATTTTTTTCTTTCCCTACTAGGGGATGTTCAGGCACTGAAAGACTTGCTCCCTGCAAAACCACTTAGGGCTGATTGCTGGGGAATTTCCTCTCACCACCTTAAACCCAAAGCAAATAACAGAATATGAAATAACACATATTCTTGGCATCAGGCTGAACGAGAGCTCCTCTGGGTCTGCCACAAAGCAAAGGCGACCAACCCACCCATCAGAAGATAAAATACAATCAACTAATTCATTATAGAAATACTGTGGGTGGGGAGATATGTATTGCCTTATCTCTATTATTGTTATCATTATTATTAGCTGCTGTTTGCTAAGTTTTTCAAAGCCCTCTTTCACATTAAGGAGCCCAAATTCCCGTGTTCAATCCCACCCTAAATTTGATGGTGATAGCTTCTGCAAGCTCCTGGTGAACACAAGCAGGGAGAGACTCTGTTAGTAATGGATGTGGGGGTTTAGATCAGTCCCTGCCTCTGCCCAGGCCTCAGCCAGCAGCTTTATTGAGGCAGCCAGCACCCCAAACCCCACTTTCCTTCCTAAGTTCTTTAATAATGGCTGATTCAGTCTATTAAAGAATGAATTATTTATTCAATAGACATGAAACTAACAGACATAAGGCTTAAAACAAACAGTTTACTACTCAGGAATAAAGACACTACTGGTAGGAATATACAGCACAGGGTTAAAGGTGCCATTAATGTTACAGCTAGGGAAGAAATAATATAATTTAGGATTCAATGTATCTTACCATCCCATTGCTGATGGGGCACACATCGAGATCCTTTCCCTCAATTCCCAGGAAAGTCACCATGGAATCTGTGTCCAGACTCCAGGAGAAGCCCCCACACTTCAGGGTGTGAGTGTAGAAGGCTTCTGCCTCTGTGACAATTCAGGTGTCTTTCACAGTTGGTAAAACAGTCAAAGTCTCTCAGTCAGAAGTGTTTCTTTCATCTCTCCCCACATTTGCTCTCCAGACTGAGATGTGGATTCTCAGCTGGGTCCTGAGCTCTTTTGGCCCAGAGGTGAGCCCTTGCTGGGCTGTTCAGCCCCTGGTTCTCCCTTCACACCTGCCCCAGCTCCCTGTGGCACAGAGGGGAGGACAGTCCAGCCACAGGAGGTGGCACCTGATGGTGCCACCCCAGCCCTGGGACACCAGGGCTTCACTCCCTGCTGCAAACACAGCACCAGTTGTCTTTAATTCCTTTAATTCCTTTAATTCCTTTAATTCCCAAGGGGGTTGAGAGCCAGGCTTCCCTCACTCTCTCATCTTGTGTCACAGTCCCAACTTTTCACTGTGTCACATCAAAATTGAGTGAAGAATTTGAATCTGACTGCAGTCCAGCTTCACATAGCTCAAACTTTAAGTCTCTGTTACTTAGGAAAAAAACCCTTTAATACATCAGCAGAAATAAAGGTTTTTTCCCTGTTATTAGTACCCTTTATACTTCTTTTTATACACACATACTTCTACCATAATTTCTTTCTGAAGGCAACACATGAATAAATTTTTTTCCTCATCTTTATCTCCTAAGCACGTCCCAGCACAAGGATGGTTGGTGACAGAGGGGTAATTAATATTTCCCAATGATAAATTACAAATCTGGGGCAGAAAAATTTAAAATATCACCAGCTTCTCAATATTGAACTGCTCCAAGATGCATTTTAGATAATCCAGGCTGTGACCTTACCTCAAAATACTGAATCATAAAATCTACTTACATGAACAAAAGTCCTTTTAAGTATAGTTTTTAAAGCTAAAGTCTTCATGAGGTTTTTGCTGTATTTCCTCCCCTGAAAGGGTTTGTAGTTCCTGTGAATTCCTGCCTCATCTCCCACTTCCCTGACTAATATCTGAGCACCATATTCACCTTTTTATCTCCACCTGTGCTCTGCAGTGAATGTTACCATGGTATCTCTTCAATCCCAGCTGATGGTGCTGAGACCCAGGAAGAGAAAGATCTTCGGTCTGTAAAAAGCTTTTAAAAAAAAAGAACAAAACACAATATTTGTTAATAATATCTTTTCAAAGACTTGCAGGAAACATTGGCAACTGGTCTCCACCAAGATGATGAGCCATGTGGAAAATACAGAACTTCCAAAAGGGCAAAAATGATACTCTCAACATCAAGGGAGATTTGTCCTCTGTCCTGGTGTGTGACACAGATAATGGGTTCTTCAAAATCCCTGTCTCTCAGCAGGACATCCCTGCAAGGTCCTTGTGTGAGCACTAAAAGCTGAATCTCACAGAGAAAAGTCTCTTCTCCACAGTTTTTCAAGAGGTCTTTGTAAAAAGGGACAGTGGAGCAGAGAGGGGAAAGGCAAGACTGCTGTAAGCATCAAAATTAAAAGAAAGTTGGAGTTTATCTACAACAGGGTTGTGTTGACACTGGATATTCATGCATGAAAATTCTCCTGACTTTTCTATTAGAAATTACTCCAAAGGAGTAAATGCTTTGCATAAATCTCATTTTGTCATGGCCATGAACATACCAGAGATGAAAGGTACCTGGCTGAATTTGGGTAAAAATAGATGGGATTTGGAAAAGAGGGAAGAAATGCCTGGGAAAAGTCACCCACATCTGGTCTTAATCATGCCAGTGGATAACCCCCACATTACCCTTTAAAAGGTCATCTGATAAACATCAGCATTGGGCTTTTCTCACAAACCCAACACCTAAAATTGCTTCAGGCTACTGTAATATGGCATGAGAAGTTAAATTAGAAGCATATATTTGGTAATAGCACCTCTGAGAGGGAGTCTTCAAAAGCCTGTGCCCCCATTAAAGGATTAGAAGTCCAGCACACATATCAGCAACTGCTCCCCATCCAAAGAGAAACAGAACAGGAGACAGAAATCAGCATTTTGTTCTGATTAGCTGCTTTGATTGATGTAATGTCTTAATTACCTTTATTTTCTTGAGCATTGCTGCAAGCCTGCCACTGAGGGAAGTACTATAAAGAACACCACTATGAGGCAGAGCTTTCAGGCTTTATCTCTCATGGGTCTGGTGGTGATCTTTCCAGAATATTTGGTGGTGAGACACACAGAATCAAGAGGTCTCCAAGCAGCTGGTAATCTTGGGTTCAATTGTTTCCAGGGGTACCCAACAGCCAAGTTACAGCCTTGGAGGTAAAGCCATTCAAGAATAAGAATGGGGTCATTAAATACTTCTGGAAATGTGCTAATTCTGTGGGAAACAATGGAAGAGATATTAAAAAAGAAGCAGGGATAATTAGAGTCAGTGCATTCAAAAGCACTTCCTTTTTATTCGGGCATTTTCCCTCCTGGAAGAAAATCCATTCAATTTTCCCTGAGTGCCAACATTTTGAGGTTATCTACCCCAAAGGCAAGGAGAGCTGATTGTCCAAGAAATAAGGATGAAGGCAAAGGGCACACCCTAAGGACTGAAGAGTGGCTGAGAAACTGGAGGGTTTAAGGCAAGAGAAATTTCCTGTCTCAGGGTCACTGATGAGGGCAGGAGATCTCTAAATGGGGAGAACACTCCAAATCCCAATTTTAGACTTTTGGGGGTTTTCTCTTGTTCCTGACTCAAAGTGGGACAGGTTCAGGGCTCCAAGGAGAGATGCTTCAGCACTTGTGGGCTCTAAGAAAGGACAGATGGAAGCAGAATTTTGCTCCAATTTTGATAACCTCTTGCAGCCAGTCAGAAAATTCTCTGCACTTGGGTTCTCATGGGATTTCCCATTTATTTAATCCCAAACTCATCTTTCCAGTTCACAAATCAGGAAAAGAAATTTCCTCAGTGCTGGCTCTACAACTCTTGCCCAAGAACTGATGATCAGGCTCTGCTCCTTTTCCCAGATTTCAGGATTTGGGCGGGTACAGCCTTGATTTCTGGATCTGTTAGAGGTGCACAGGGCTGACAGAAGAGAGGCCTTGCACTCTCACACACACAGTGACTCTGAGCTCCTAAATTTTCTCCCTCTAAAATCCCAAGTTATCCTCATGGATTTTCCCCCCTCGACTCATGAGAGTTAAATGAAATTTCCTTTCCCAGGTCCCACTGAAGAGGGGACGTTTCTGAGCCCATTTTTCCCCCACTTTTTCTGTTTTTACCAGGTCCCTGCCCCCACAAGCTCCTATCTCAAGAGCATACAAGCAGGAGCAGGCTGCTGCAGCAGGAATCCAGGAGCTGGAGCTGTCAAATGAGCCTTCTGAGATACCAAGGGGCTAATAAAAGAATGGGTGTTGGTTGTGTTCCTGGCAGGGCTGGTTGCTGAAAAGCCTGGAGAGGAGGATCCCGAGACACCTCAGCTCCCAGGTTCTTCAGGGGGTGTCTCTGGGGATCAATCTCCCCTTCTCTGTGACTGAGCTGACTTCCCACTTGAGGCCTCTGACAGCTGCACAGAGCAGGCTCTGAGCTGTGCCTTGCTCTGAGCAAGTGTGCAGAGATGTTTTCAGTCTGACCCTGCCAAATCAGGCCCGGGCTGGGGCGACTGCTGAGGGCCAGGCAAGGTTTTCCCACTGCACTGCGAGTGGCAAAGACAAATTCTATCCACAGCAATGTGATGGAGTGACAAGTGCTGGGCAGATGGGAACCTCCCTTTTGATCTGCACAGCATTTCAGCTTCATAAAGCAGAAAAACATGCCCATATATATTGATTTGGTGGTGGTGGAGATAGTCAAAAGCTCATTATAAACTCTAATTTTCAGAGACAGAAGGAATCTATTTAACCACACACTGGACATGTTCATGATTATCTGTGTTGAACAGATAAGATTTGGCAGGGGCAAATGTGGGCTTTGTTTGGCTTCTTGTTCTTAAGTTCTCCTATTTTCTTAAAGACCATCAGATAATGAGGTGTAAAAGCACACAAACAGAATATAACACAGTGAACAGAATATAAATGCATAATACCAGCTAGCAAAATCTTCCACATTTAAACTCTTTCATGCATTTATCCTCTCTGCTTGTTTTCTCCTGTTCTTAAAACAATTAAAACCCCAATTTAAATAAGAGCAAACTCCCTTCAGGATTTTACCCAGGATTTCCATGCCATACAATAATATTTCCCTTCCCTCACTTGTTACTTTGCTCTCTGTTACTTCCCTCCAGTCTAATGGTGATAAATAATTATAATTTACATATAAAGTCACTGGCCTTTTCAAGATCACTTTTTACACCTAGGATTGTTTTATTTCATATATTGCTGTGAGTATTTTTAATGTCATCATTACTCTGTTTGAGCATGTCACATGTGAATGGTAAACACAGCAGCTGATACTTCATAGAATCAGTATTGCAGAGAATTTCTATTCTGATTTTAAATATCAACTCTTTAATACTTATTAAAAATAATGGTAATGATAATGATAATGATAATGATAATGATAATAATAATAATAACAATAATAATAAAAATAATAATAATAATAATAATATTCTCAGGCCTCAACACCAACTTATGTCAGAGATGGATGGAGAGAGATGAATTCTTTATATTCATGTCCTTTCTCCATAGGAGTAGAAAAGGTGTGACAACAAAATATGCTTCAAGACTTGCTCTTGAACCTTCTTTTCAGCTGGCCATAGCCAATATTTGGGTTTAGGAGAGGGCAAGCAGCCAGGCACCTTGGCTTGTGCTGCTCAGTACCAGTCTGGCTCCACATTTCTGTATTTCCTGGTAATGCTCAGTCAGGCATGATTGCAAAAGGGCAGCCTGGAATGAGTAAGAGAAAAAGGAGATGTCAAATCTTGCATTTAGAGGATTTAGCAAAGTGTGTAAATAAGTGATGGCATTGATATCCTGACAGATTGCTCAGCCAGGGGACTGGAAATGGAAAATGAAAAGTCTATTGATTAAATAAATTAATTTTTAAATCTAGAAGTGGTTTTAGTAGATTAATGGCCTCTTACACTGAATCCAAGCTTTTTTTTTCCTCAACTTACAGAAATGCCCAACTTCTCCAGCTCAGCCAGTCAGTTTTTGCTGCACACAGGGGGAAGCTGTGGCCCTGATTTCCAGCCCCACACCAGGAGTGGAATCCCAGATTATCCTGCAGCAGCTCCCAAAGTGCCTCCTGGCACATTAAACAGTGACATGTTCCAACAAAACAGCGCAAGGGAAAAGCCAAAGGAGCCCTCAAATGTGTTTCCAGCAGCTCCTGTGAGCAGCCCTTCCCAGCAGAGTCTCCTCTGGCTCCAAGAGAACAGGATATTGTGCTGATGCAAGAAACCTGCTGTCTGTTTGCCAGATTTCTGTTTCACCAGCCCTTTTTGGGACTCTCCTCTGCAGCAGATAACCGAGACCAACATTCAGAAGGTGGAAAGGAAGGCTCAGAGCCTGTGGGCTCCACGTCCACCTCCTGCACAGCATCAGGCAGGTCATTTCATGCCTCTGGGTAATGCACATCATGACCCTGAGCTCCTCTGCAAAGTGCTTGGGGAGAAAAACCTGTAACCCCCCCAAATATTTAATGAATAACAAACTGCAGGGATGATAATACACGAAATGTGTAACAAAAAGCCATTTAAAAGCTCAGTGCATGGTGAGTTAACAAAACATGGGGGAACTGGAGGCTCAATTCTCATAATTCTCTCTCATAAAATGGCTTTTTGAAGTCTGGACAAGTGAAAATGGGATTACTAATTGCATCTCGCTCATTTCTAGATGGAAAGATTAATCACAGGAGCCAGATGGGGGTTTTCTTGGCCCTTGACTGACTTTCTCTAAGTGGTCAGGGACATTATAGGAGTGGGAATCACTCAGCAATACCAATTCTGTCTGAATCAGACAAGAAAAAATCGGCCTTTTGCTGTTTCTGAGCCTGATCCTTCTGCACGTTCAACCCTTTCAAACACGGGTCAGGCTGATCCTAAATCCACTAGGCCATGTTTAACTCTGGAGTCACTTTTCCTGCCTGATGGTCTTGGGGGTGTGTTCCTGCTCAGAGGAGGGGGGGACAGGAGGTTGGTGTGGGGATTCTGCAGGGTGCTGAGTTATCCCAATAAACGCCCAGAGCCCAGCGTGCAGCCCTGTGTGTGAGCTGGCTGTGTGGAGGGTGGCTTTCAGTGCTCTCTCACATGTGGTTTGGCCATGCTGAGGCTGTTTCACAGCTTGCTTTTACATGTGGTTTGGCTGATTTACTGGGAGCCTTTACAGGGAGCTTGGCTGAGGTCTGCACAGGGGGGATTTTGCTGTGCCTGCACCAAGGCAGTGCAGAGAACAGTTTAGATAAAGGGAGAAGTCAAACCCAGCCTGGCACTGCTCCCTGCAGCACCAGAACAAAAATCCTGAAGCACTGCAATGCCCCAGCTTCCTCCAGCACAGGCAAAGCTCTGCTGCCCCAGCTCCTGGAGTCGAATATTTGCTGTTTTCAATGCAGGGGATTAGGTGTAAATCCTTCCCTCCCTTCCAGAGGTGGGATCCAAATGGCTCCCAGCCATGTCAGCTGCTCTACCTTGGTGTGGGTTGAAGGTGTAGTCAATAATATATTACACAAAGAATGAGAATTATTAAACCTTTTCATAACCAGCCAATCTACAACCAATATTTCTCCAGGCAGTTTCAGCTGCATATATTTTAAGGTGACAAAACTCCCTGAGATCATTATTCCTGACCCACACAAAACCCTCTGGCAAACTTTAATGAGTAATTCTGAGGTTTAAACATGGAAGGGTTATTTTGATGCAAAGATTTAGGCACGACTTTTGTCTACCATCAGCTCCTTTTGAAATATTCGTCCACAGATTGGCCCTTACAAACTGTAATAACTTTTGTCTGTGTAATATTAATCAAATTAATTCCTTTCAGAGAAATAGGATTATCCACTAATTTTTCAGTCTCACTCTTCTCTCCCCTGTACATCCCTGGTTTTTATTGCTGGATCAAAATTCCCATTACCTGCAATTTTCTTGTTTTATGCTTCAAATGCAAGATGGAACAAAAACCTTCCAGGTTTCCTATCACATAGCTGCCAGTGCTGTTCTAATTTTGATTTTCCTTCCTTTTTATATGCAGTAACTTAGATTTACATGTACACAGGTTTTATATCAATTGTCTCATAACTTGTCTTTATTTTTGCCTGTCAGGTCTCAGAGGAGATAAGGCTGGGAAGGAAGGTAAAGGGGGAATTACAGTTAGAGTGAATTCTCTTCCAAGAATCCACCTAGAGAGACAGATATAATTTCCAGATGCTATTGCAGGACTTAGCAACTTAACAGGGCATTAGGTGTCACTTAAAACTTTTAATCACATGCCAGGGACTGAGCTGCAAAAAGAGCCCATCCAGCAGAACACTAAAAAAGAAGAGCAAATGCTCCTCAGTGTGCAAGTTGTCTAGAAGCAAACATGCCCAGCAGAGGAATTAGAAGAGGCAGAACAAATCTCTCCCCTTTGCTCAGCTCTTGCAGCAGCAATCTGAGTGAGTCACCAGAAGAAACAAAGATTTTCTCAGTGAAAATGCAAAGGAAACACTCCACCCATTAAAGCTGTGACACAGAGAGGGCATTTGAAATTAACAGTTTCTAAAGGCCGGGGTGTATTTGCTTTGTCAATTGTGCCTTTTGGTGGAAGTGTCCTGCATGCAGCCCCACTGCTGGGACCTGGAGCAGGGCTGCCTCTCCCAGGGAGCTGCTGTGACTGAGCACAGCATCACCTGGCTGTCACTGGGTTCCACCTCCCGTGTTTCCCTCGGCACAGCAAGCTCAGCAGCACCTCCCTTCCCTGAGTTCAGAGGGGGTTTGCAGAATCTCCTCTCCCAGACTGCAAGAAAGATGGAAAAATTACTTTAGAGGACGATTTTTGATGACCTAGATACCTCTCTTTTGGTTTCAGAACTGTGATTTTTTTTTTTCAGTTAGCATTTATAGAACAATTTGCAATCTCAGTTCAGTTTCCATAAACAGATACAAAAATTCACCATAGGAAGTATTTTCATTGAAATTGTGTTGTGCTCTTAGTAGAAGAGAGGCACTTTAGATCACTTTTCTTTCCAAATTTTTGTTGTTGTTGTTGAGTAGAGTTCATGACTTGCTGTGCAATGAGGGGACACTGGAATTTAACAGCTTTAACCATTCATTTATCTTTGTGATCATGCTGTAAACAGCCCACATGGAGACACCCAGGCCATCAGAGGCACTCATAAAACACAGCAAGGAACACTGGCAAGGGAACCTGCACACTTCTCTCAGACCAAATTCCTGCTTAAGCCTCTGGAGATAAGAGTCAAATTAAGCTGCTTCTTCTGCTAAAAACTGGCACCACTGGGAGCAGAAAGGCTCAGTATTCCAGCTGTGAGTTAATGCTTTCCAACCCCTTCCACATGTTGGCTGAAGTGAACCCAGGGTATCTTCACCACTGTTATCAGGTCAGTTTATATCAGAGTCCAGCATCTGAAGGGCAAGGATTTGTTTTCTAATTAACCACATATTTCATCTATTTCATCTGAAATTTTTACAGCCACTCTTTATTGGGTCCTCAGGAGATGGATTTGGAAGTGTTAAGAGTTCAAAATCAAGAGTTTCAGAGTTCTCCCCCAAAACCTAGAACTTCTCATTGGTTTGTCTCCCAGCTAAGAAAAGACAGAAGCTTCTTTAATTTATTTTGGATCAAAAGTTATGACTTTTCCCTCAAGAGCACCATTCCCATCTGCACTCCCAGGAAAAGTGATGGTGACAACTTGGGATGCAGTCTGAAGAGCTGCCTAAAACAGAAGCAAAGTTCCTTCAGCTTTGCCCCTTTTGTGGGTCCTGGTGTTTTGCCTGTGGGATTTCAGAGACAATGAATGAAACCTTGGCCCCTTTTCTGCAGAGGTGATGTGAGCTCAGCTACCAACACCTGCAGGCTCCCACAGGGCAGAAGGCATTCCCAAGGCCAGTAGGGACAGGAGCACCCTCATGGGGGGCCTATCCCAAAATTCCTGTTGCTTTTCCCTTGGGGAGCTGGAGCTGAGCTTTGCTCTCCCAAGGTGGTTTTTATCACTCCCCAAGACCTGTGCTGGAGCAGCAGACTTCATGGCAGAGCCAGCTGGAGCTTCCTGAGTTATGTCTTTGAATTGTGTTTTTTTTTAATGATTCCTTCTGCTGTGGAGTCACACTGGCAGCTCTGGGAATGCTGCACATATTCCCAGATGCCCAATATTCCTGCAGAGGGCAAAGGTAGGCAGCTGTGCAAGGAAGGACTGGTGCTGTCTCCTGTAAGAACTGTGAGCAGAGTGCTCAGGCACTCCTGAAACATGGAGATGTTTCCACACATCCCAAGGGAAGGCAAGATGCAGAGAGTTTTGAGAATATTGCAGTGAAGAATATTGTCTCCTTGGAGTAGGAAATCCTATTTTCCTCCTTTTCCTTCTGAAAACAGACTAAGGGATAGCTGGCTGCAGAAAAGCTGCCTGTTCCCCTCGGGTCCATCAGGAAAGACCTCAGGCTGGGATCAGGGCTCTGCCATTCCCTACCTGTGCTAGCTAGGGCTGCAGGGAATGAGGGTGCCACAGGCAGGGCTGAATCTCTCAGCAAGGAGAGGAAAAAGAAATGAGAATGAGGAGCAAATTCAGCCCTGGGAGGATGGACACCCCAATCCCTGACAGAAATAAATGGGGATATTGCCTTTCCCATGTGCTGAACTGTCCTTTCTCCAGCAGCCACTGCTCCACAAACAACCCCCAGCCACTTGTGGGAGCTTGCCAGAGGCACAAAAAGATCAGGTTTTCCTCTCCTTCTGCCCAGCCAAGCCTCCTGCTGGACACAACAGCTCTGCAGGTCCACAGGCAAATGCACATTGCTGCTGAGGGAAGGTGTCAGTGAATCCCAGCAACCACATCCCCACAGCCTCAGAGCAGCAGCTCACCCTGGGCTGCTCCTTGCACAGACCACTCATCCCCAGCAGCTCAGGAGAAAAAACAAAGCTGCCATGTCAGGAGGTGAACTCGAACTTTCAGAGCTTTTCCTGTTATTTTTCTACTCAGAACTGACCCTTGATTCAGTCTGTATAGAAATAACTTCTTTCCTAAGTGCTAAACTCTGCACTGGACCCTGCTGTTGATAGAGGAGCTTGAAGAAATCTGCCTCCTCTCACTGTTCCTTTATCTACAGAGCTTGAATTTGGCCCCAAGACTAATTCTCATGTTGAAAAGGAGCTCTTCACATTTCTCAGAATTATTTGAGAAGGCATTGAGAGGGAATGCCCCCCTCTACAGGGTGATCAGACCAGAGAGGTTCCTAAAATACAATCAGGATAAGAAAGACTTTGCCATTAAATAATGTAAAATGTAAGTAATGAAAGAGAGGAAGGAATCAAGGTAGGATACACAATTTCTGGAGATATAATAATAAACAACAACAACAACAACAACAACAACAATAATAATAATAATATTTATTAATTACTGGGGATAAGCCACATTGAAGGTGCTTGTAGATGTTATTTTTGATTAATATTTCTAAATCTCTTCACCATCCTCATTTTAGTTGTATTGAAGAAAGAGGGATGCAGGAACCAGAAAGCTCCAAGGACTGAGTAGGATCCAAGCAGTTACATGCATAAATGCCAAAAAAAGTCTTCTGATCTAGAGAGAATCAGACTGTGCCCTTTCCCCTGCTGCTTCTGGCCTCGTGGGCACTGCAAATGAGCAGTTAATGGAATTGTTGCTGCAACACCTGGAGAACATGCAGTGTGCCACTGGAGAGAATTTCCAAATGAAATTATGTACCTTGGCTCTTTAATCAAAGAAATTTCACAGGCTCCAGGCCCTGCTGCAATGCACAAGAAAACCCCACTCACTGAATTTGCTTACAAACCACCCTGTTTCTGGAGCTGGGATATTACTTAGCTGAGCAATTACAGGATGATATTAGAATTCCTGAGATAAAAATCAACCAGAACCATATTCTTTGTTAGCTCTGTTTCCCTCCTTCTCTAGGTTTTCTCTTTTCCTTGGATTTTTAACAGCAGTTATTATTAAGTTTTTCATCAGCACTGAAGCCTCAGTGCTGCAATGTGAACAGGCAGAGAGAAAACCCCACACATGCACAAACACTGGGGCCTGCCAAACCCAGCTGGAAAACTTCTGAGGCAAAGAAAAGAGGGAATCTTGGTGAAAAAAAAACTGTCTGTGGCAGTGCATCCTATTGGAAAATTCAGGTTTCACACATGCCTTATAAATAAAACAATAAAAGCAATCCAAGAGAAATTTAGCAGCATTAATAGAGAGTTTTTGTGACTGCTGAAGAAAACATCTTTCCCATGATTTACTCTCACATAAGAGCTCTGAACACAGTCCATGTTTGAGGCAAAGAGAAAAATGTGAGTGCTTTAAATAAAAGCACGGGATTGCTGTGCTTTGATTTAGAATTCATATATAAATGGATTTTTAATTTGTGAAAGCCCAGACAAGATGCAACATGACCCTCCACAGAACTGTTCCTAGGCCTCAGTGGTGAACTCCTGATTATGATGGTTCCCATGCTGCATCCAATTTCAGTGCAATTTTGAGTGTGGTCTTCCAAGAAAAATCATCATCTCAGCATGTTATCCTGAAATACATCTTAATAAATCACAGCCAGTATTGAGACTAAAGGGGGGAAGGGAAAACTTTTCACCAAGTTGTAACCAGTAGCCTTGAAAATGAAATATTCCTGCTAAAATCCCACTGGTTTTTCTCCTGTGAGCAGCTACACTGGCTCTTGTAGATTTTGCTTCAATTATATAAAATAGTTGCATCGAATTTGATTTAAATTCTGAAGAGCTAAAGAAAATGGCTGTTTTTCTGATTAGCCATACAACAAGTAGATTTCTCAATTAGATGTCCTACCTTTCTCCCTCCTCAACTACTTTCTCCTAATATCTTATCCCTACCTACTGCTTAGATTTTATTTCAGTAATTTATCAATTTAATTGATAATTGGTTGATAATTGTGCAAATAATCTCTTTATGGAGATGGTCAACCCTCTTCTGAAACATTTTAGGCTTTACCACAGCCTTGGAGGATTTGGGTTTTTCCCCCTCACAAGAAGCAGGAGTAGTTTTCCTCTCATTGTGGAGGTGAATAAATGCACAATGGTTTTAAAACGTCCTCTTTTGGCCATTGAGGGGTTTATCACTGCAAGTTTTTAACACTGTAATGTAAGATTTGAGACTACTCTTAATTTTGGGCCCATCAGACTTATGGGGACTTGTCTTTACTCAGCACTGGCACCACGTGGGGTTGGGTCAGGGAAACCTTAGGAAAAGCCAAAGCCTGAATTCAGAAAGGTGAAAGAAACACCTTTTCCTTTTCCCCACTTCCCTTCATTTTACAGCTTTCTCTAGATTCATATCCAGGAGTGTGTAAATTATCATTCTTTTGTCTTGCCAAAATCTGTAAACAGAACTCTACTGTGTGTGCAAATATCCTAACTTTTAAGACACACTATTCATAATTTCCAGGAGGAAA
>VZRX01013604.1:0-14920 GCA_013398075.1 Notiomystis cincta | reverse complement strand
CATTCCATGACTCCATGATTCCCTACAGCTGCCAGACCAGGAATGTTTGCCCCAGCTGGAAAAAGTGGAGTAACAACAATTCCCAACAACTCCAGGGCTCTGCTCCAGCTCTGTGTGCTCCAGAGCTGGCTCCTGGGCTGCCTCCCTGGGCACCACCTGAGCCATTCCCACGGGAATGTGGCAGGATTCATTCCCACAAAGGGGTCCTGACTCCCTGCTCCGAGCCTGGAGGGAGCAACAACAGCAAAACCAGCTGGGAAAATGGGAAGGGCTCTTCCCTGGGTGAATTTTGCAGGCATGAAGCTGAATCCATGTTCCTTTTCCAACCCTCTCAGTAAGGCACGTTCCCCTTTGGGTTTTGAAGGTGTTTCCATGTTTTTAAGGAGTTTCTCTTTTGTGTTTCTGTGGATATTTGCCCATCAGCAATCCCAGCTCCTCAGCAGGGATATTGGGAGGACACAGCTATCCCATGAATTATAAAAAGTGGGAATGAAGCAGCCCCTTGCATTTACTGCTCTAAGGAGGCCAGAGCTGGACTTATGGAAGGATCCAGGATTTTTAGAGGAATAAAACCATTTCCTCACCCACCCAGGGGCTGATCCAGCTCCCACCAAGATTCCTGCTCCAGGGATAGCAGTGGGAATTTCTCACTCAAACCCATCCATGAGCACCATGGCTCAAGCAGAGCACAACTTCCTGATTTTTAACATCTCCCATCCTCCCAAAAAAAGCAGAATTCCATTCGTTTTTAAGTCCTGGCATTACAAACAGACAAGGACACATCACTTTTCCATGGAATTTATCATTCCAGCTGCTCTTACCTTGCTGTGTATTCCAGGCTTCCAAGAGCAGGTTATTGGGTTTTAAAGTTCATCAGTGCTGGGAATATCCCAGCATTCCAGTCAGGAATAAAACAGCTCCTTATTTTACTCTGAGCCAAATTCCCTCAATGTCCTCACGGGGCTGAGGTCCCACTGTGGATTCCAGCAGGTTTCAGGATCAGCTCTGGGCTCCAAAAAGGATTTCAAAGGTTGATGCAGCCTGAAGAGTGTTTGTTTTACCCAAATAGTGGCAAATTAAAGCCGTTTAAGGGATTAGTGGAGGGCAGGTCCATGAAAAGCCAGAGAATCAAAGATCCAGGTGGATCTTCTCCGTGAGGATGTTCAGTGTGTGGAAATTCCCAGCAAAAGCCAGTGAGGATCCCTAGAAATGGCACTTTCCTTGGGTGGTTCTGTTTCAGGGAGCTGCACCCCCAGAGGTTTGGATGTGCCAGGAGCTGCACAGGAACAGGTGAAGCTCAGCCCTGAAATTTGGAAGTGGAAGAGGAAAATAAATTTATGGTGATGAATCCCAACAGGAATGTGATAAAAAACATGGAATGGTTTGAGTGGGAAGGGATCCTAAAGATCATCTCATTCCAACCCCCTGCCATAGGACACCCTCCACTATTCCAAGTTGCTCCAAACCTCATCCAACCTGGCCCTGGACACTTCCAGGGATGGAGCAGCACAACTTTTTTGGGAAACCTGTGCCAGGGCCTCCCCACCCTCCCAGGGAACAGCCCAGACCCATCACCTCCCTTATCTTTTTAGATAATCTTATTTTAAATATTTCTCCTAAATCTCCTTCCCTCCCAAAGAGCCAAGCTTGGCTCCTCTGCTCAATTTTGGGTTAAAAACCCCAACATTTTAATCAGGTGTTTCCCTAAATCTCAACCTCACTAAGGGATAACCAACATACCACGTGGAAAAGGAGCAAGTTCCTCTTCCTCAAGTGCTGACTTGTGTTCCCTGGAAAGCCTGGATGACATCTGGTCTCCTGGCCAGCTGCTGTGCCAGCATTCCCGTGGCATCTGGAGCATCCTGGAGCCCGGCACGGAGCAGGATCCGAGCGGCCTCCGCTCGCTGCCCGGCGCTGGCCACGTGCAGGGCTGGGGGGACACAACAGGGGCTGGGGTCACCCCCTGGGCTTGGCTCATCCTGCTTTGGAGGAAAACAGGATTCCCAGTGGGAATAAATAAGTGGAGGGTGAAATAGGAGTTTTCCCAGCTGGAACAGCCGGTGTGGTCATGGAATTATGGAGTGGTTTGGGTTGGGACAGAATCAGAGAATTTGGGATCGTTGAGACCAATATTAGAAATTACCCAGTTCCACCCTCCTGCCATGGGAAGGGACTTTCCACTATCCCAGGATGCTCCAAGCCCCATCCAAACTGGGATGTTCCCAGGAATGGGGCATCCACAGCTTCTCCAGGCAACCTGTGCCAGGGCCTCACCACCCTCCCTGTAAAACACCTTCCCTCCATCTAATCCCAGTGAGGCATCCTGATCCCTCTGGATAATCCATGCAGGTGCCTGATGTGGATGAGAAGCTTCCCAAGGACGCAGTGACCCCAACCCAGCCAAGGAGGAGCCACAGGAAAAAACATCCCAGGGCTGGATGAGCTCAGCAGAGCTCGGATTTAGTCACTGAGGGGGCGGAGGGAGAGATGTCACTGCTGAAACGTGGCTTCAACCAAACCCCAGGGCTGGGAAATTTGCCAATTTTGGCAATGGTTGAAACCATTTGTCCTTTTTTAAAAAACATTTTTAATTATTTTTTGGGAGATGCTGATGCAAGAGCTGCCTCAGCCTTTCCTGCTGGGAATGCCGACTCTCTGGCATCGCTATAGCAACTCTATTTCTGTGCCAGCTCCCTGGCATTATTTGCTCATCAGCCATTTCCAGGCTGTTTGCTAAGGAATTGAGGCTGGAGAGCTCAATCCTTGTGTTTGTCCATCCAACCTGCTTCCAGCAGCATCATTCCAGCCAAATTTGAGGGAGAGGAGGCAGCATCGGAGCTCCTCGGGGGAAAAATAAGCAGGAAATTCCCAATTTACATCTCTGTTCTTCCCCCAGAGGAAAAGCTCCAGCAGAAATTCCAGCAAAATGAAAGCCAGGGAATGCAAAATGCCCAAAAAACTCTGGGATGATCCATCATGCTGCTCCCAGAGCAAAGGTATCCATGCACTTGGCATCTCCCTGCGTGCTGAGGTTGGGATGCACTTATGGAAGTCACTTAAAGCTTGGAAAAGCAACTTGGAATCCTCACCTGAACGGCCCTTCCCATCCTTAGCCTGGACATCAGCACCGAGGGACAGCAGGGTCTGGATGGTGTGTCCATGTCCTTCCTGCAGAAGGTGGAATTTGGGTCAGCTCTGCACTCTGATCCATCCCTCACCTGGAATGGCACAGATCTGCAGCTCCAGAGGACCTTGGAGCAGATGGGAATCAGGGTCAGCTGTCTGTGGCAGAGCAGATCAGATCAGATCCAAGAGGCAGGAATTGCTCCAGCTGCTGTTATCCCATGGGAATTGACCTGAAAGATGCCACCAGACACCTTCCTAAAATCCCAGAATGGTTTGAAGATCATCCCATTCCAATTCTGCCACAGGGACACCTTCCCTATCCCAGGCTGATCCAAGCCCTGCCCAGCCTGGCCTTGGACACTGCCAGGGATCCAGGGGCAGCCACAGCTGCTCTGGGAATTCCAGCCCAGCCAGGAATCCCTTCCCAATCTCCCATCCAGCCCTGCCCTCTGGCAGTGGAAGCCATTCCCTGTGTCCTGTCCCTCTGTGCCTTGTCCCCAGTCCCTCTCCAGCTCCCCTGGAGCCCCTTCAGGCCCTGCAAGGGGCTCTGGGGTCTTTCCAACTTTGAGTTTCAAATCCCAGGGGATCTGGAGTTGCTCTTCCCGGGGTTATTCCAGCTCAGGGAGCAGAACCTGTTGCTGATCTGGGCTGAATTCCTCCAGGATTTGTGATGCCCTGGGAGAAGACCCAGCCAGCCACAATCCAGAGTGTCCCCCCTCCTTCCTCTGCCAGGAGCCAATTTCAAATTCCACAGGGAAATACACAGCACAGCCCCCAGCTCCCTCCTGTCTGCACAGGCTTTTCCTTAAATAAATCCTTTCTCCCTAAATAACACGCCTGATTTTGGAATTACATCCTCAATGCCATGAATTAGGCTTTGTCCTGCAGCCTGAGAATGGAAAGCTCTTATTTTTATCCCCCTCCTCTCTTTTTCCCCCTATTCCCATAGGATTCCAAAGCATCTTCCCTGCTCTCAAGGCTCCCATTTCCCTGCAAACCCACTTCCCACTCCCTTTTCCAAGGCAAAGACACCGAGCCAGGAACTCCTTTAGCTGCCACAGCCTTGGCAGCAAATTGAATTGAAAAAATAATTTGATTTTCACGTGTTTATAAATGCAAAAAAATAAGAAAAGGAGGAGAGAAAAACACAACCCACCAGGCAAACAAATGGTGCTGTAAATATAAAGTGACACCGAGCCCGGGGAAGGGAGAGAATCCCATCCAATCATTCCCAAATCAGCCAAGAGCTGGGAATTTCTCCAAGGCACATTATATTCCCCCCAAAGCCTTGCTGTTCAACGTACCCTTGGCAACCAGAAGGGCTTTGAACGTGGGTTCTGGGAGCAGGAGGCCGGGGAATGGGAGAAAGGGCTCCTTTGTGGGAGCGGGCAAACGGCACGGCTGGATCCCGCCGGAGCAGAACTCCGGCCAGCACTCCCAGCGAGCCTCACGGAGCTTCCTGGAGGAGCAGGGCACTGGCAGGAGGTTTCTAGCAGTGCTGTTAAAATCCAGGAGGGTTTGAACATCCCTGGATCAGGGCTGGGACATTCCTGCGCTGCCAGTTGGATCCCAGGAGAGATGCTGGTCAGCAGGGAAGTTTTGGGATCTGCTCAGCATTCCCAGGGAATGTCACGGAGCTTTCTGGAGGAGCAGGGCACTGGGATGAGGTTTTATTCCCACTACAAGGCTCAAAGTGCTGTTTAACATCCCTGGATCTGGGCTGGGACATTCCTGCGCTGCCAGTTGGATCCCAGGAGAGATGCTGGTCAGCAGGGAAGTTTTGGGATCTGCTCTGCATTCCCAGGGAATGTCACAGATGTTTCAGGAGGAGCAGGGCACTGGGATGAGGTTTTATTCCCACTACAAGGCTCAGAGTGCTGAGCTGTTAAAATCCAGGTTTTTAACATCCCTGGATCCAAGCTGGGACATTCCCATGTTGCCAGCTGGATCCCAGGAGAGATGCTGGGCAGCAGGGAAGTTTTGGGATCTGCTCTGCATTCCCAGGGAATGTCACAGATGTTTCAGGAGGAGCAGGGCACTGGGATGAGGTTTTATTCCCACTACAAGGCTCAGAGTGCTGAGCTGTTAAAATCCAGGAGGTTTTTAACATCCCTGGATCTGGGCTGGGACATTCCCATGTTGCCAACTGGAGCCCAGGAGAGATGCTGGGCAGCAGGGAAGTTTTGGGATCTGCTCAGCATTCCCAGGGAATGTGGCAGGACCCACAGCCCCGCTCCCCATGCAGGCTGTGAGGAGGAGAAAGCTCCAATGGTTCTCACTGCCTGGAATTCACAACAATTCCAGAGTGAAGGACACAGATAAAAGCCCAGGAGCTTCCCCCGCTTTCCCAGCTCTCCCACATCCAGACATCTCCTGGCTCTCCTCTGCAGGGAGCTGGACACAAACATTGAATTCTTGGGCTGGGAAGGATCTCAAAGCCCCTCCAGTGCCAGCCCTGCCATGGCACAGACACCTCCCACTGTCCCAGGGTCATCCAAGCCTCGTCCAGCCTGGCCTTGGACACTCCCAGGGATCCAGGGGCTGCCACAGCTTTCTTTGGGAATTCCAGCCCAGCTCCTCCCCACCCTTCCAGTAATGAATTCCTTCCCAATATCCCATCCAGCCCTGCCCTCTGGCAGTGGAAGCCATTCCCTGTGTCCTGTCCCTCCAGCCCTTGTCCCCAGTCCCTCTCCAGCTCTCCTGGAGCCCCTTCAGGCCCTGCAAGGGGCTCTGAACTCTCCCTGGAGCCTTCTCTACTCCAGGCTGGGAATTCCCAGGTTTCCCAGCTGGGCTCCAGCCCTGGAGCAGCTCCAGGGCCTCCTCTGGACTCTCTCCAGCAGCTCCATATCCTTCTGCTGTTGGCCCCAGGGCTGGGATCTGGTGCTCCAGGTGGAATCTCAGCAGAGCAGAGGAGAGGGGGAGAATCCCACCCTCACCCTGCTGCCCACGTTTCTTTTGATGCCCAGAAAACAGGGAATGGGACCAGTCAGGATCTGATGGACAGTGGCAGAGGATGAGCCAGGAATGCAAATCCTCCATCAGTGGCAAACACCCAATCCAGCCTGGTTTAGGTGCTGAGGGAATTTGGGAAGGGGGACAAACCTTGGCTGCGTAGTGCAGGGCTGGCAGCTGCAGCGACGTCGCTCTCCCGTTGACATCCACACCCAGCTCCGACACCAGGAACCTGATGGATCCATCCTGGGCTGTCACAGCTGCCCTGTGCAGAGCCTGGGCACCCAGGGCATCCACAGCTGTAGGACAGGCCTGGAATTAAGGAATATCAGGGATATAACACACAGTGCACTCATCCCAAAGGAGATCACCACCCCCTGGAGGCCTCGGCACTGCCAGGAAACCTCCACGAGGTTTCCCACCTCTCCCATCTCTGGTGCCTGGAATGTGAGGTTAAAACCACCACAAACTTCCCAACACCTCTGGGAGAATCAGCCCCAACCAGCTGGGATCCTCCAGAAATCAATCAATCAATCAATCAATCAATCAATTATTGATTGCAGTAGTCAGGCTCCTGCTATGCACAATTGGCTCTACTGCCATTCCCTGGAGGAAATCAGGGATTACAGGGGAATAAATCAGGAGCGCCCCTGGGAGGGTGGGGAGGCCCTGGCACAGGTTTCCCAAANCCCCAACCAGCTGGGATCCTCCAGAAATCAATCAATCAATCAATCAATCAATCAATTATTGATTGCAGTAGTCAGGCTCCTGCTATGCACAATTGGCTCTACTGCCATTCCCTGGAGGAAATCAGGGATTACAGGGGAATAAATCAGGAGCGCCCCTGGGAGGGTGGGGAGGCCCTGGCACAGGTTTCCCAAAAAAGTTGTGTCTGTCCCATCCCTGGAAGTGTCCAAGGCCAGGTTGGATGGGGTTTGGAGCAACTTGGAATAGTGGAGGGTGTCCTTGCCCATGGCAGGGGTTGGACTGAGATGATCTTTAGGATCCCTTCCCACCCAAACCATTCCATGGTTTTAACATGGTCCTGTTGGGATCCATCACCATAAATTTATTTTCTTCTTCCACTTCCAAACTCCAGGAGAGAGGGAGGGCAGAGAGAAGGGCTGGATAACTCATGGATGGACATTTCCATGTTATCCATGGCCACGGGGAGCCTCCATGCCAAATCCTGGCATTCCAAGAGCTGCTTTGGGCTCTGACAGCTGCCCCTGGAGGGCTGGGACATCCTGTCCCCTCCTGCCCCTGTCTGGAGTCACCATCCCACCTCACCAGCTCTGGGCACAGGTTTCCCACAAAAGCTGGGGCTGCCCTGGATCCCTGGAAGTGTCCAAGGCCAGGCTGGATGGGGCTTGGAGCAACCTGGGACAGTGGGAGGTGTCCCTGCCCACGGATGGGGTGGAACTGGATGGGCTTTAAGGTCCTTCCCACCCAAATCATTCCATGACCCCACAATTCCTGCCCCAGGAGCTGATTCCTGGTGACCTCACTCAGCAAAATCTTTCTCACCTCCACGTGAAATTTGCCCTTTCACACAATTCCTTTCTTCACAATTTGGGAATTTGCTTCCTTACGATCCAGTCACGGCGGACACAGGGATCACCTGTCCTGGCAGCTGTGGCTCAGGTCCTGCAGGAGGCAGCTGAGGAATTCTGGCACCCACCTGGTGTTTGTCCAGGAGCAGCCGGGCGATGCCGACGTGTCCATTCTGGAGAGCGTCCATGAAGGGAGTGACTCCACAGCTGTCTCTGCTGTCAGGTTTGTACTGGCACCTGGAGAGCAGACAAAAACAGGACAGAGCTGTTGGCAGCTCCGAAATCCACGTGGAAGGAGACTCCTAGCATGAAAATGGAATAGCTGAAACCCATCCATAGATCATGGATAAACCTGGTCTGGTGTTTTAGGGCCTGGGGAATGATTTGTGGGGTTTTTTGGGGATCAGAGATCTGGTCCCACTCCTTTGGGCTCTACAGATCATTTATAATTCCCTTTTTCCCTGACCAGAGGGTCTCCAAAGGGACAAGGTATGCACTGGAAGCAGGGAATAACCAGGTCCTCATGGAATGATGTACAAATTCAAGAGGCCACAAATTTTATTCAGGTTAAACTCCAGTGAAAATGAGAGAAAACTGAATTTAAACTGAATTAAATCCCAGAGCTGGGCCAAGCCTGGACAGGTCGGGACGAGCTGCGATTCCCAGGGAAAGCTGCTCCAGCTCCCACACTCAGGAAGGGAACAGAGCTGCTCAAAAGCCACTTCCCAGCAATCTCCCAGGAGCCAGAAAAGCAAGGATAAGCCCAGCCTAGGGAAGCTGCTCCCAGCACGGAGCTGCCAGGAATCTGTTCGGTTGTTGTCATCCAGCCTCGGCCACGGCAGAGGCACCGGGAATGAATCAGCAGGGAAAACAAACCCAGGGCTGAGTTACATAACTGGGATTTCTGTCACAGCCAACAGGGAGCCCATCCAGAGGGAGTCCTTGTCCCCAAGCTCCTCGAGCAGCTGGGAAAAACCTGGAGCACGAGGAGACAGCCCCGGGATGGGAGGGCAGGGCAGCTGTGCAGGGGAGAGGCACAAGCATCCTTTGTGTCCAAATCCTGGCAGGGGATGGGAGGTGGGGGAGGAAAAGCTGGAAGGAGCTCGCTTACCGCTCCAGGAGCAGCTCCACGACCTGGGAACAGCCGTGCATCGCTGGGAAAAGATGGGAAAAACACGGATTGTTGGTGTTTTTAAGGCTCCAGGGCACTACAGGGACAAGCTCGGGTCGCTGATCCCTTTGGGATGAGGGAAGGGGCTCCAGGGGTTCAGGGCTTTTGGCTGCAGTGTTTTGGTGGGATTTAAAAAAAAGGCTTCCCTTCCCCTGATCCCACCGGGAAATGTGAGGTAAAGCAGGGAAAAGCTACGGGATGGGCACTGCCTGGCTCGATGTGAGGGCGTACACAGAACTCAGCTGAGACAAAGAGGGTTTCTCCCAGTTATTTGTTCGTTCCCGAACTGGAATCTGGGAGAAGCCAAAGGAACACAAAGCAGGGAGCTGGGGAAATGCTGGATAACGTTCCCAGCCCTCCTCAGCCACTCCCATTTCATCATCCTCACCCATCTCAGAGGGAAAACAACAACAGAGGGGGAGGATTTGAACCTGGGGCACTGAAATATTTCCTTTTTTCCTTTGATTTTTAAAAATATTTCATTTTACACAGCCTTGATCCAGCTTTTTTTTTTTTTTTCCTTTTCCTGCAGGTCATTTTGGAAAACAAATGGAATATATTCAAGGGAAAAATAATATCAAACCAAGCCTGGAGCTGCTGCATCAGGTGATGGAAAAAGGGTTCCTGGGAAATGTGTGCTCCCAGGAACAACTTTCAGCTGGAATCCCAGTGAGGGATTCCCAGATTTTGGCTCTTTGTTCCTGTTGTTCACCTGAGCTGATGCAAACACCACAGGGATTTTTGACAGGGAGGCTTTAAAAAACCCAAGTCATGGGAAGAAAAATCCCTCCAAGCAACACAATTCCATCTTTTATGGGGAACAGAGACACAGGAAAGCTGCCACGCTGGGATCCACTGCTGCATTCCACTTCCTCTAATCACCTCTTCCCAGCTTTCCTCCCTCGGGCTACGGATAAAGGAAGCAACAAAGCCTAAGGAACCAACCCTTATTAATAGAAAAAATAATTGCAGGAGGGAGAAAATGAGCCCTCATCAATCCAGGGATAACGTGCTGGGAAGGCAGCTGGCCTGGTCATGGCTTAATGTGCTCCCATCCACACCCTTGGGATGGAATTCCATGGAAAAGGCGGTTTGTCCTGACATGATTTCCTCCAGTGCCCCTCGCCCCTGCTGCTGCCCTGGGAATTGGGAATATCCCCTGGGATATGTGTGGGGATAGCATGGAGCAGCAGTTTGGGATCAAATTGCACTGGGGGCAGTGGGGGTTTATGGCATAATTCCATAATTCCATAATTCCATTATTCCAGCCCTTCCCGATTCCCAGTCGCTCCCACAACGGCTGCTGCTCCAGGGTCTGACTGGGTCAGGAAACTCCAGAAATCCACCCAAATTGTGGATTGGTGGCTTTGCCAAAGAAAACACAGGTGGAGACACCTCTGTGAGGCAGGATCCAGGTGCTGGATCCCAGCTGTATTTCCATATCCCAAGGCAGGGAGGAAACTTCCAGCTCAAGGTTGAAATTCCCCCTTTCCCAGGGGACAATCCTCACCCTGCTCCAGACCCTCAGCTCCCAGATCCCAACCCAACACCCACCTCCTGCTGGGAGAGGAGCTGCCAGCTCCATGGAAACGACACCTGGGATTGGGCAGGGACAGGAGAACGTAAAAAAATCGGGATCAGCCACTTGGGGCAATCTGCTCCAACCCCGTCAGCCTGAAACAAACAACTCATTCCCTGTTTTTTTCATTCCCGGGTCAAGCACAAGGAGTGAGGAGCAGTCGGTGCCCCAGGGCTGGAATTGTCACTGCTGATGAGCCAAGAATGACGGAGAGAGGGCTGGAAAAGTCATGGAATGACAGTCCAGGAGCAGCACAGCCAAGAGGGGATTCACAACAGCACAGCAGGAGCTCCTCACAACACCTCGGGTCTTTCCAGAGAGTCAACCCCGATTAAATCCTTTGGGAAAGGAGTTTGGGTAGCCAGGGCTCATCTCTCCTGTGGAGACACTGCTGAGACCTGGAATACACAGCCTGATTCCCACTCTGGATGTGGCCTGAGCCTTTCTGCTTCCCAGCAATCCTGAGGATGGCTGTGATTCCTACACCTGCCCATTCCCCTGAAATATCCTGTGAAAGCAGGGAAAAGGGCAGGGAAAGGGAACTGGATGTGGTGGCTCCAAGCCTAACAGCTCCTGTGTGTTCCCAGCAGGGACTGTCCTTCCCCTTGGCAGAAAGGCCCTCTGGAATTCTCCCCATGGGATGAGAGCAAGGGGAGAACACCAAAACCTGGAGTTTATTATTGGAAAAGCCCTTGGAGCCCATCCAGCCCAACCATTCCCAGCACTGCCCCACGTCCCCAAGTGCCACATCCACATGGATTTTAAATCCTTCCAGGGATGGGGACTCCACCCCTGCCCTGGGCAGCTCCTTCCAACGCCTGAAACCCCCTTCCATGAAGGAATTTTCCCAATATCCAACCTGAGTGTCCTCTGGCCCAGCCTGAGGCTGTGATAACGAAATCCATCCACAGGCAGATCCCAGAAGGTTCCCAGAATTTAAAATTCTAGGATGTGCTTGGAGCTGGGGAGGTTTTCCAAGAGCAATTCCCAGCTTTACACACCAGGAAGGAAAACCACATTCCAAGTCAAGAGAGCTCAGATCCATCTGTGACAGGGACAGATGAACTTGATCCAAGATCCCAGGATGGATCCACCACTCCTTGTTTCCCTGACTTTTTCCTTCTCCTCCTGCTGGAACAGCACCCCTTTCCCACTCTCCACTGCTCCCAACCTCCCAGATTCCCTGGATCCCTCCCTGCTGTACCTGCTGTGTGCAGAGGAGTTCTCCCTGTGGTGCTCTCTGTGTCCCAGCAGCTTGGGGACACATCCAGCAGGTACTGGAGAACCTCGGGATGCCCCTCCCTGCTGGCAATGTGGAAGCAATTCCAGCCATCCTTATTCCTCAGCAGTGGGTTGGCTCCATGCTCCAGCAGGGTTTGGATCACTTCCAAGTTCTTCCTGGTGCAAGCCATCATGAGAGGAGTCCTGGAAAAAGATCCAGGTAAATAAAAGTAAATAAAAAAACCTGGGATAACAAATCTGATGTCCCACCTGGATTCAGGTGCTTTTCCAGCACTGTTTTTCCAGGCTGGGAATACTTGAGCTCCTTTTCAGGGAGCAGAGCTCCCTGGTTTTTAATCCATGGATGGAAGGGCACTGCCACACAAATCCAGGCTCATGGAATCTCAGCCTCAGCTCCACGCTGGCACAATTCCCAGCACTGGAATGCTGCCTTTGGATTTGTGGCAGTCCAGCTCCAAAGGACCTTCCCAGGCTTTCATCTGGGGGTTGGGAAAAAGCCTTGTTTTCTTTTCCAGAAAATCCCCATCCCTAAGGAAAAGTGGAGCAGTAAATTACAACTTTGAGGAGAAACAGGGAGGAATGCAGGGATAGGGCTGGAATTTATCCCAAAAGCCACAGGGATACACAGTTTGGGCAGCAGGGGAAGGGGGAATTCTGCCCCTCTGCCCTTAGTGAGGGGATCGCTCTCAGTGGGGTGATCCCAATGTGGATCCCAGGTCCAGCTCTGGGATCCCACTATAAGGATATGGAGCTGCTGGAGAGAGTCCAGAGGAGGTCACCAGGATGATCAGAGGGATGGAGCAGCTCTGCTGGGAGCCAGCCTGGGAGAGCTGGGAATGTTCCCCTGGAGAGGAGAAGGCTCCAGGGAGAGCTCAGAGCCCCTGGCAGGGCCTGAAGGGGCTCCAGGAGAGCTGGAGAGGGACTGGGGACAAGGCCTGCAGGGACAGGACACAGGGAATGGCTTCCACTGCCAGAGGGCAGGGCTGGATGGGAGATTGGGAAGGGATTCCTGGCTGGGCTGGAATTCCCAGAGCAGCTGTGGCTGCCCCTGGATCCCTGGCAGTGTCCAAGGCCAGGCTGGAACACCCTGGGATGGGNGCCCCTTCAATACCACCCCCCCGCCGCTGCCAAGCGCCGATCCCTCGGTTCCAAGGATCCCCTCATTCCCAAGGCTCTCCACATTCCCGAGGCTCCCCCATTCCCAAGGGAACCCCTCCCTTGCCCCCCCCCGCCTTGCCCAGAAATGGTCGCGCCCTCTCCCCCCCTCACCCGCTCCCGCCGCTCGTGCCCTGCGTGCTCCGCCGGCCCCGCCCCCTCTCCGCTGACCAATCAGAAGCCGCCTCCATCCCCCAGCATTGTCCAATGGCGCAGCACTTCCGGGTTGGGCGGAGTTTATTTGCCGCGCCCCTCGCGGTGACGTCACTGCTTCTGCATGTGACGTCACCAGTGCTCCGCGGCGCGCGGGTGGGTTGGAAAAACCGGGAATTTTCCCGCGGGAATCCCGCGGCGTGGGATGAGCTGGGGAGGGAATAAGGGAGGGGATCCCCGGCCTGCGGGAGAGGCCCCTTCCCGGGAGCCCCGAGGGAAACGGGAATCTCTGATTTTCCTGAGGGAAAAGGGAATTTTTGGTTTTTTCCTGAGGGAAAAGGGAATTTCTGATTTTTTCCTGAGGGAAAAGGGAATTTCCCGTTCGTTTGGGAGGGAAAAGGGAATTGCTGCTTTTTCTGGAGGCGGGGTTGGTGTCTGGCTGTCCAGAGGGAAAAGGGAATTACTCATTTTCCAGAGGAAAAGGGGAATTTCAGGTTTTCCCGAGTGAAGAGGAAAATTTATGGATTTCCAACTGGCTTTCCTAAGAGGAACAGGAATTTTCGAGTTTTCCCAAGGGGAATGGGAATTTCCGTGTTACCAGAGGGAGAAGCTCCTTTCTAATTTTCCTGTGAGAAAACAGAATTCCTGTTTTTCCTGAGGGAGAAACCAATTCCTCATTTTCCATATGGAAAACTCTGTTTTCCCAAAGCAGTCGTTACTTCCTTGTTTTCCCAAGGAAGAAGAAAGCTCCTGGTTTTCCTAAAGGAAAAAGGAATTTCAAGTTTTCTGGAGGAAAAGGTGCTGATTTTCCTGAGGGAAAAGAAATTACCTGTTTTTTCCTGAGGAAAAAGGGAATTTCAGATTTGCTGAGGGAGTCTCCGATTTCTGTTTTTCCTAAGGAAAAAAGGAATTTCTTTTTGCCCACAGGAAAGGCTTCTTTCCCATTTTCCTGAGGGAAAGGCTCATTCCTGGGTTTCCAGAGGGAAAACTGAATTTCTTCTCTTCCAAAGGGAACATTTGGTTCCTGGGTTTCCCAATGGAAAAAGAAGCTCCTGATTTCCCTGAGGGGAAAGGGAATTTGTTTTTCCTGAGGGAAAAGCCAGGTCCTGGATTTCCCAAGGAAAAGAAAATCTTATTTACTGGAGAATGAGACCAGATGCTAATTTTCCCAAAGGAAAAATGGAATTTCTGCTTTTACTGAGGGGTGGCTCCTTCCCAAATTTCATAAAGAGAGAAGAAAATTCCTAATTTTCCTGAAGGAGAGGTCCGATTTTGATTTCCTGGAAGGAAAAGGACAACTTTAATTATCCTGAGGGAGAAGCTCATCCTGAGGGAGAAGCTCATCCTGAGGGAGAGGCCGGGTCCGTGGATTTCCTGAGGGAAAAATTCCCGTTTTTCTGGACGCAACCACCATTCCCTGCTTCTCCTAAGGGAAAACCCCATTCCTGCTTATCCCCACCCCCCAACCAAGCAGGATATCCCTAAAAATCCCGATTTTTGTACCTCTTTCCCCTCAGGCCCGACGCCATGGCGGAGCGGGAGAGGCCGCGGCGGCTCCTGAGGTTGGTCCAGGAGGGCAAACTGGATCCGCTGCGGGCTGAGCTGAGGCTGGGTGAAAATCCAGAGGCGTGGAAAGGGCTTTGGGAGCGCTGGGGACCTTTGGGAGACTCCCTGCTGCACCACGCAGCGCGGCTGGGACAGCGGGATGTGCTGGAATTCCTGGTCCGGGAGGTTGGACTGGATGTGGAAGTGGCCAATGGCGACTACAAGAGGCCCATCCATGAGGCGGCTTCCATGGGACACCGGGAATGCGTGGCCTTCCTGCTGGAGAGAGGGGCGAGCGTGGACTGCCTGAAAAAGGCGGACTGGTGAGTGCTGGGGTTTGGGATCGGCGGGAGGAGGTGGGAATGTGGTGCTGGAGGTGGTGTTTGGAATCGTGGAAGGGTTGGGAAGGATCACTCAGTGACAGCCCTGCCATGGCAGGGACAC
>VZRX01013602.1:503088-571482 GCA_013398075.1 Notiomystis cincta | reverse complement strand
CTGGTCATACTGGTCATACTGGTTGTGCTGAGCACTGAGCACAAGGACCCACTGCAGACTAGGCCAAAAAACTTCTCTAAAAATTTCCACAGATTATTTACCAAGCAGGAGTTCTTCCCTGTTGCTGATGCTTGTACAACTTACACTGACATAAAATACAGAGACATACAAATACAGAGAACAAGTTTATCAAGCTGAGTTTCACTTTTATATATTGAATTATGAGCATCCAGCTATTTCTTCATGAAATTCTCTTTAGGCTCTAATTAATATAAATGTAGAACCCAGTGGCTGTATTTCTATTTTCTACATGTAAAGTTTTGATGATAAAAGACAGCTTGATGGGATTAAGAAGAATTTGGTAACTTGAAAGCTTGACTCTAGAATCCTTTATATTTTTTCTTCTTTATTTATTATGTTTTGGGGGTTTCAGCTGGGAAAGCTGAGGTATCAGAGTTCTTGCCTGTTCCTTGCTTCCTAGAATGGCACTCCTTGATTAATCTGGGGGACTAATGAGTTTCTCAGTACTAGGGTGAGTTTTAATAGAGGAGGAACTGGATGACATTGTGCACTGTGAAAACAGCAAGAAATATAATAAAATAACTACAAAGATTAACTGCAATTAACTAAAATAATGTGAAGTTTTGCTGTAAGGTAGAGGCTCATTATTTGGATGTGACAGAGGAGATCTGGTTGCAGTCAGGGGCTCCAGGACTGATTCAATGAGGTATTTTTGTGCAGAGATGGAAAAATGTCAGAACCTTTGCACAAGGCAGGATTTCTACAAGGTGGAGTGGGGATGGGAGAGGTCATGAGTGAACAGGAGAATAAATTTGGCAGAAAGAAACAGAAACCTCTGTCATGTGAAAACTTGTTTATTCATGAACATCATAAAGGCCATAATTTTTTTGAGCCCGCTCACGGTGCCAAAAATGGCAGCACGAGGAGCAGCGTGGCCGAGAACAAGCATCAGATGGGAGGCTGTGTGATGTCATAGAATCATTCTGTCACTCAATGCCAATGATTTCCAGGGCTGATTGCAAGCAATCATTAATCACTTTGTATTGAGAGCAACCAGCTCCTTCACATCTGGGGCAAGAACAAGTGGTACCTATTTAGCCAATGTTCTGCTCTCAGCAATTTCACACGTTGTCTTTCAAAATAAACCAAACTGGGAGAGATGAAGCAAGATTGTTATTTTTTTTCCCAGGAGTTCAGATCATTGAAAACTTTTATTTACTTCTATAAATTCATTGTTCCCCACTCACACTGACAAGAGTGTGCCAGTGAAGAGCAAGGAATGACCTATGTGGAATTAATGGAGTTGCTGCAAGAACATTGAGAATTTCTGAGTATTATTATACTACTCTTTATGGTTATTGGAGAGAAGAGTGAGATCATATGACAGCTGATCCTTTCTTACTCACCTGCATTGGAAAAGGCTGTTGCAAGTCAGCTGTGTACTCAGATTCTGGGGTTAGAATAATCTCACCAAACCCAGAGCTCAGTTACTATGCTTGGCTGATATGAAGCAAGAGCATTAGGATATCTGTTTCCCAATTTATTTATATCCCCCAAAGCCAAAATGTCTTGGGAAATGGGAGCTAATTGACATATTAACCAGAGCATCTGCCCTATGGTGTTAACACAAAATATTTTTTCCACCTTTCCTTTCTAGTTTAAAACCAGATTTATTAAACTGGGGATGATGTTTCTGGTGAATCCCACAATGTTTTATAATAATGAAAAATTTCCCTTTGCCTTTCTCCTGCGCCTGACAATCATGAGAAGTTACTTAAGACGTGTTACATCAAATTGGAATATTTTTAAATGTAAATGTTTCTCAGTAGCTGGGGTCTCAGGCAGTCAAAGTGAGAGGCAGCAAAGTGTTGCATTTCTATGAGTTAAAGAAATACTTTGCCTTTCTGTAATCGTTGTTCCCTAAGGATTGCAGTTGTTCCTTTGAAATCCTGCTTAATCTCCACAGTTATTTATTTTGTCAGTACCTTCAGTCGTGATGGTTTGCTGTCAATCACCCATTGTCAAAAGAGAAGTGAATTTCATCAAATATTCTGTAGGTGCTGTCCCAGAGCTGAGGAAGGATTTACCTGCAGCCCTCGGTATTGTCAATGAGACAAAACTCGTTAATGACGAGGCTCATCTGCTCTAAGTGGCTCTGTAAGGCAGCAGAGAGTGGAGCTAAAGATAACTCATAATCCAAATGTCTTCTTAGAGTGTCCTAAACAATAGCCATTGATCTAAACATAAATTGCAGTTATTACAGACTTCATTTTTTTATGGTACATAATTAGATAATTCTCCAAAGAACTCTTTATCACATGCATTTTCATTAATTAATATTAAATGTCATTAGCACTCAACTCGGCTTGATCAAAGGCGGATAAGTTGCAGCAAGATTCTGAGAAATAACATAGCATTTACTAATTATATTATTGATTTTCTGGTCTGAAGAATCCTCATTACAAGTGATCCAAAGTGGACCTCGCTGAGCCTGCTGGGGGTGCTTTGAACATGAGGAGTCGCTGGCAGTTCTGAGCCTCCCGCTCGCATAAATCACTCCTGGGCCTCTTGTGCATCTGTTTTCAAAGGTGATGCTTTAATGGACTCTGAAAGCTGCAAAAGTGTGTTCTGTGTGGCTCCACATGAAAGAGGAAAGAGATTTGGGGTTTTTTTTTACTCCTGATTTTAATCATTCGGAAAAGATTTCAGATCTGTAGGCGGAAACTTTTGAACAGTGGAAATAATGTGGCATAGTTGATTTTAATTAGTAGGCCAGCCTAAGACAGAATTTCCCATAGCTCCCTAGGACTTTTTTTTTTTTTTAAAATGAGTTTTTAATACTTTTTTCAAAGTTAATGATACATTCAGACTTCCCAAATTTTAATTTCGTGTGAAGGCAAAAACTGAAAAAAACCCCAAACCAACCCAAAACAAGCCATGAGGTGAATATTTGATTAGAACAAATGTGGATCTGAGCAACAGGAACAACCTCAGATGCGTCTTATGTAAGTTTAGTGCTTTCATAGGAAAATGAAAAGGAATTGAGATCAATGACATAATTATGAAATGTTACTCTTACCCTTAATTGCTTATACTTAAGAACATGAAAAGCCTAGATTTTAGAGTATGTGTCTGTGTATGTGATTAGCCTATTCAGTTGCATGAAATTTCAATTTACTCTCAATTCATGGTAATAAGGTGAGACATTACCAGTAAATATTTTGTTTAAATTGTGAAGTTTGAACATCTTTTAGAGCTAAACCACTATACAGATTTCCAGCTGGACTTTTGATCTCTGTTTTCATTGAGGTGTTAAAGGTTTTAGGGGGTCATTTTGATCAAATCCTTCAGAGGAGTAACAGACAGATAAAAATCTTGGTCACAGTCAGTATTGTAAAAAAAAGGTGTCTGAAAAATGAGAAGTTTACTGTGAGTTTTTTAAAATCAACTCCCAATATTCAGATTTTTAAGCTCTTAGAATAACATTCTAAAAACTTCTGACTGCTCTGGTTCCCACCTACTCATTCCTACTCCCACCTTCTGTTTGACTTCCTAGTTAGCAAATCAAAGAATTGAAACAGGCTGAGAAATGAATGTCTGGGCTGGTGGGTGGGCTCCAAGCTTAAACAAATAAACAGAGGAGCAAAACACATCCTATCCCTGCATCCATTTGTGTCTGTGCCTGCCTTGGCAGAGGCTGAGGGCTTTCATTCCCCAGCAGATGAGGAGGACGCGCTGCGGCGTCTTTTCCGCTTGGTGGAAAACCCAAAGGATATTTCAAGGTGTGTTAACAGCACATTCCTCAAAAATCAGCATAAGGAGCAGTCTGGGAGTTCTTTGAATAGCCCAGGTTATAAACCAGCAATCAATGGTTATTCAGATATTTTGGTGCTGTGGTTTCCTATTTACCCCTGTGGCAGTTTTTTAATTGGACAGTGATTTCTCTGGCTCACACACACCTGTAAAACGTCTCCAGCTTTGTGTGGCCCAGCTACAGCAGCAGTAAATCATGGGAGGAGATGGTTTAGGGGGAGATGAGCTGGAATTTAGCTCCTCCATATCTGAAGAAAGGAATTCCATGAAAGGAAGCAATGCCATGGAAGAAGGAAGGAGGAGGAAGAGGTGATGTGCTGACATTCTAAGGAGTGGCCACAAGAGAGTTTACAATCGCCAGTCCTGCTTCCACTCAAACATTTTCATGCACAGAGACAAATTGTTTGTTCTGTGGCAAAGGAGGGATCACTAAATTATACAATCTTGACCCTTTACCCTGCAGCTCATGGCACTCCTGGAGTCCCAGCAGGTGCTGGAATTCATAGCTAAGAGCATAGAAACTGTTCCCTTGGAGACCAACTGAGTTGGGTTGAAGTTAAATAAATAGAGATGCAATTGCCTGTAGTGAGTCCTGTGAAGGGGATGTGGCAAGTGGCTGTTGATCCTGGGAAGAAATTCCCATAGAATTTTAAGTGGAATTCTCCTGAGGGCTTTTGGACAGCAGTGTGTGAGATAACAGCACCTAGAAGATGATGGTCAGAAAAATGCCTGAGGAGGGAAACAGACCTCACAGCATGTACCTAAAGAACTGGAGCAGGTGGAAGGAGGGGAATCATCTGTGGGGAGCTTAGAAACCCTTCATTGCTGCTGTGCTCTGCAAGGGACACCAACATCAGCTCTCACTCACAAATACACGTTTTCCACAAATGTGGTGCTAACAAAACCTAAAGTCTCAAGGCTTGTGCTTTTTTTATTCTAACTGTGCTGCAGCTGGAATCTGATGGGAGAGGAGAGGAAAATGGGGAGCTCCCTCCTTTCCTGCCAGTGTGCCCACTCTCTGGAGAGGAGGAGGGTTTGGTTTTGTTCAGCAGGATAAGTGATGTTTGCTCAGAGAACTTCAACACAGACTGGGCCGTGTTCAGCTTACATTACACTAAGTTCCAAGATATATAAGCTACTTTTAAGCTCTGAGTTTTTGGCCTCTGCAGAGAGATTGATAAAGGAGTGGTAGTGAAGTGTGGTCCTTGATCATCTGAGAGCAGTGGAGCTGAGAAGAAGCTATGGAGAGGGCTCAGTAAGGTCTCAGCAGATGGTACATTCATGATGTGAAAAGAACACAGGGGAAACTGGGCTTGTCTTACCTCATAGAAAAAACCTTAATTAGTGCATCTGAAAATGAAGGAAATGAAGTCCTAAAATTACCCCATAAATACTCTCTCTTTTATAATTTTCATTAACCTTTTTTCTCAAAGAACTTAAATAAGTTTTTTGTGTCACCTTTAGGAAGAGGAGGAAGAGGAAGCCAAGGCAGTTGCCTGCACCAGTTGTTCAGGTCTGGCTTTGTCCATAGTGGTTTTCCCAGCTCCCGTTTTCCTGCCAGAAAACAGACTCTGGCTCTAACCTGAGCAGCTCCAGTGCCATCTGCATCAGTCTGAGCTGGCACATCCAAATTCTCCCCAGATTCAAACTGGCACAGTGAACTCAATGGACTTCAGCCATTTACACCACTGGGGACTTTGGCCCTTGCATCTCCTTTGCCTTTATTCTACCTAAGACACTCCCTCTCAGCCCTGCAGTTCTTTGTGGATTTGCTCTTTCTGATGTGTTTATGAGTGTTCCTCCCCTGACTTTTTGACAGACACTTTGCACAGTGCCCTGTTACTGTAAGCCAGGTGCTTTTATCCCTAATGAAGAGTTTCCTGGAAAAAGGAAAAAAAAGAAATAAACAATAGATAAAATAGGTCATGGAGACAGCAGAGTCAAGAGCTTTGCATAGTGATGTAAAATTAAATAAGGCCGGGGTCATGTTCTCGTTTATCTCTGCAGTTACTGCTCTAACAGGGTCTGTGCTGGTTCCTGGAAAGGTGAGGATATTTTGGGGGACTGTTTAGATCTGCTGGGAGCTTTGGAGTCTCTTTGTTTCTCTTCTCTGCACAGAGCAGAAAGCAGGCACAGAACTGTAGGACCTGGTGCTATCAGAGAACATTTGCAGCTGCTGCCTTGCCCATCTCAGCCCACTGAGACCCCCTCAGTGAAGGTGCAGCAGCTGCACAGAACTGTTCAGGGGGCTCTGGGGTGGTGCAGCCTGAGGGCTCACCCTCACTGCTGGGTGGTTGAGAGGTCCAAGTTCAAGGATTGCAGGGATATTTTACTTGCAGGGATATTTTACTTCTTGCAGAGACCTTCCCCAGCCCCAGAGCCAGCCCTTGAGTGCCCTCACTCCTCCTTCTGCTTCACAGGGGAATCCAGCAGGGATTGCAAAGATCTCCTTCACACACCTCCTCCATGGCATCAGCTTTGTTTCCTAGAGAAGGGCACATCTGTCCAGCCAAGGGCACACCTGTCCAGCCTATTTTTCGTGCTGGATGCCTGAATCTGGGAGTTTATAGCCAGGCACCTGAGTAACCAGCCTGATTCTCTGACAGAGACTTGTGCGTGCTCTGAAAATCAGATAAACTTTGTGGACCTTTGACTTGAGGCTTTGATTGAACCAAGTATCAATCCTCCAGTATTGACAATGTTCCAGATGTGTCCTGTAAGAAACACAGGAGAGCACAAAGGATTATTGCAGCTTCTGAGGAAACCTCTTGTATTTCAAGTAAAATTGGCAGTTTTTACGTGGCCACTCTAATTCTTAAGCCATTAAAAATCTAAAAATTGACTGAACGTTTATCTTATACTTAGCAGACACCCACAGAAAAAGTTATGTTCTGTCTGGGATATCAATGTCTTTAATAGCTATGAAATTAAAAACTCTTAGATTAAGGTTTCAAGAGGCTGAGAGGGGAATGGACTGCAGGAAGAGGGAACCTGAGTGCTGCTGTAACAGAGAGGATAAAGCTCTGGAAAAACCCCAGGGAATAGCTGAGGATAACGTGCTGTTGGACCAGTGGGCTCAGTAAAGGTGGGGATGCACAGGCAGCAAACATTATTTCTTTACTGCCTTGTGAAGATGCTGAAGATAAAAAGCTTTGCCCTGTCTGCAGCATTTTTTAAAAATACCTGTTTAGTTTCAGTGTTCGTGTTATTCCAGTGTCTGGTTTCATTTTAGTTGGATTGGTACCGCGAAAGTCCAAGGAATTCACCAACTTTAAAGCCAAATTGGAAAAACTGAATCTGGATTCTCAGTGCAGCTCCAAGGCTTGCAAATCAGCCTTCTCCCATAAATACTGCACTGTTTCTGGAAAAGAAGAGATGGGTCTTTAAATGAAATATGAGCTGTAGCATTGGGATGTGATGATACTGCTGTAGATCAACAGCCATCAATCTGTGTTACTTAATTTGTCCCTGGCTCAGCTGTTCACTGTACTTGGGACTTTTTTGCTGTTTGTTTCATTTTATTTTCCTCTGAGATAAATGAAGACAAAAAGAAAGGGTCAATTGTTCTTGACAAATAGAAGTAATTTAAAAAAATATATAACTGTAAAGGATATTTTACATTTTCAAACTGGTTTTTTTTTTCTGACTTTCACAGCACTTTCACAGATCTCAGTTAATTTATTTCACAGTGTGTCTATTGAACATCCTTTTATTTTATTACTTGTTACTCTCATTTTCAGGTCAACTTTATGTGCACTCTTTAAATGCTGTAAAAAATTCTGTTGAAATAAATAGTTGGGTTTTTTAAACTAAATATTTAGAAACATTATTCCTCATCTGGGCACGGCTGCAACACTTGGGTTGCTTTATTTCTGCTGGGTGTTGTGGGGACTCAAGGCCTTTGTTGCTCTAAGGGAGCAGGTGCTGTGATTGTTTGCCATCCTGAGCAGGGTGGTGTGAGCTCCACCCGGGCTCTTTGGCTTCTCAGGGGTGAGATTTTTGGTGGGTGTCAGCCACGTTCTCTCCTGATGGAAGGGCTGTGGAGGCATCTCTGAAAGTGCATGGGGCAGGGAGTGTAAATACCCTGTTCAGGCAGGCCCAGTGTGACTCCCACAGCTTCCAGCAGCTTTAGCAGCCACTGAGGGAGAGCTCTGGGAGCAGTGGGGACTCTGAGCCTGCTCCTTCCTGCCCGTCCCCGTGGCAGCTCTCGGGCACCAAGGGCCTCCTCTGACTTTCCTTTTTGGCCATGTTTTAATGAGAGGGTTCAGAGAAAGCTGCCCCAGGAGGGTGTCCCAGCCTGCAGGACACTGTCTGTGTTGAAACCCTTCAGGAGGGGACCAGGGTTTTGCCTTCACAGCCTTTGAGCACTGAGTGGCTTTTGGCAGAAGGCGCAGGTGGAACATCAGCCACGCCCCTGGCCCGACTGGCAGGGCTTGGAAGGGCAGCTCAGGCTTAGGCTCAACCAGCAGCACAAACGTTTCAGTGGGCTTGAGTTTGGATTAATAACTTCAAGGGCCAAATGTTCAAAGGGCTGGCTTCCAGTTTTACCCTGGTAGTCGAGTACAAGTACAAAATTATGGGCAGAAAATCACAGAAAATCTCTTTCCAAGCTGACCTTTCTGAAAAGGAGCCAGCAATTATGTGGATTTGGGCACTGGTTCAGCAATGTTTTTAGGTGTTGTTAATGCAATATTTTCATTATATTTCTGCTGGACTATTGATTAACTGTTCAATTATTTAAGAAAAAGAAGTTTAGCACTGTAGTGAATAATAACTTTTTGGATGGGCAGTTGTGCTTTGCATAAGTGTTCATGGGGTGTGTGGAAGAACTGACCAAATCAAGTCTGCACCTCTTTGTATGTTGCTGATAATCTCATGAAGGGGATGGTGAATGCCAAACATGTTTGCACGTTGTTGCTTCGGAGGATCAACACTTTTCAGTTTGTAACAAGATTATTTTCACAGCACCTGGCAGGTTGGCCGGGCCTCTTCCCCTGGGGAAGATACTGAGGCTCTGAGAACTTGCATGTCCTGAATTCCACCTGAAGTTCCAGAGCCCAGTGCTTTGTGTGGGCCAGATGGGAAACACTGGATGCAGAACTTGGGGGCATTTGAGCCCCCTCAGCCCAGCCCACTTGGCTAAGCCAGTGTCAGGCCTGAAATCTTTGCCAGAGTGATTTAAACAGAGGCTCAGACACATCCACCAGCCCAGACCATCCACCACCTGTCTTGATAAACATATTTCATTAGCCATAACTGAAGTAATTGCCCACATTCCTTGCCTCTGACACGTCTCTGTGGCATTTTGACCCAGTTTGCCTCTGAGAGCACTGAAGGAACAATCCTGAGCTTCCAAAAATAACATTTGATGGATTAAGAAGCACTTAGTTCATTATTTATTCTCGCTTGGCTGTGGCCAAGCTCCTGATGACTCCAGAAGTCAGCTCAGAAGAGTGTTAGCACTGAAGCAGATCTTCAGGCTTCATAAGTTATCCCTGGAACTGTAACAATGTTCACTGTAACAATTACAACTTACTCTGATGTATTTTAGAGCTCAGAAATTTAAAGAAATTTAAGAGTTTTGGATGTTCAGATCCCATTGAAGTCAGACCCCCAGCCCAGTTTTGGAAAACTGAGCAACTGTGGTTCAGAGAGCACAAGGGAGAGTCATGAGGGCACTTAGGTGTTTATTCAGACTTTGAAACAGAGCCTCTAAAATGAGATCTCGGGGAATGGGGAGACTGGTTCCTGTGTTGGTGCTGGTGATGTAGCAGAGCTGGTGGCTGCTGAGACAGAGCACACAGGATTCAGGATGCAGCTCTTTGTATTTCTCCTTCATGACTTCCCCATAAACTGTGAAAATTTCAGACTTCTGAGTTTATTCTTTCATTTCCCAAGCCATGTTAATTACATGTTAATTCTTGTCTCCTGTCTCCTGCATTAATCGTGGAAGGTGCCAGGGGAGGGAAGGCAGCAGCCCAGGGCACAGTCTGCTGTTTCTGCTACTTCTTCCATCACTTGAATTTCTCTGTGCGAGGATGATAAGAATCACATTGTCAATGCTTTTGTATTCAGTACCTGATCCTTCCTGGAAGTGTTTATCTGTTTAAAACAGCTTTAAATTTTCATTAAAAAACAAACAAAACCACAACCTGTCACTGGCAATATTTCTGTTGGTCATGACAACAACTTTTAGAGGTGACTGGTGAGGTTGAATGGATTCGTTCTTGACTGCCCAGATTAAAACAAGTTGTTCTGAGCAGGTATCCTGAGCTCTGCAAATTACCCAGTCCTTTCATGGTATCTCAAGTTATTAATCATAAATGGAGGCATCCAAAAAACCCTGATCAGTTTTGAAACTCGTGGCCTCATTTAGCTTTCATAACAGCTTGTTTCGAACAAAATCTGATGTGGAGCCAAATGAAGTGTGTGTTTAAATGATCCCTTGCCTAAACTATCATGAAAATTTCAGATGGGATGAGAAGAAGGAATGCCACCAAGGGCAGCTTGTTGGAAGCTTGCTACTACTTAGAGACTAAAATAGTGTAATCAGCAAACACTCCGTCACTTTAATGCTTCTCCAGTGAAATCCAACTTTTTCTTTCCTGGCTCAACCCCTCTCTTGCATCTTCCTGATCGCTCCCACACAAATACTAGGATCCATTTTAATTTTGGCACACCTCATTTTCTTATTTGGTAGAAACTAGAGTTAAGAACAGAATTATTTATCTTGATGCACATAATACATTTATGAAGAATAAACATGGCTCTGCAAAGGGTTCTTAACTCATGAAAGCTCTTCAAAGTAAATGTATGCCTCAAAAAGGTGCAGTTAGATTTCCAGAAGGCTTTTGCCAGGTCTTGCATCAAACTCCCTGAAAGAAACTGGACTTTCTTGTTAAACTATTACAGAAGGAAAAGTCTATATGGGAACAAAATTAGGTAGGAAATGATAGGAAACAAATTTCTGGAGGCTGGGAGGGTGTAAGAGGGATGTGTGATAGCCCCATGTTCTTCCACTCTTTCTGAGTCCCCTGCTCTTGCCTGAAAGCAGGATGTTGGGATTGATCTGAAATAGCCCAGTTATGTTCTGTTACCCAATTATTTAGAATGTTTAATCTCATTTCTGCCTTGATTGGTTTCCACATCCCAAACACGTTTCCCTGACCCAGTTTTCTGGTTCTCCTGATCGCTCACAGGGCCAAGCATCTCCCTGAGAGCTTTCTCCTGCTCCCCTGTCGATGTGCCCTGTGTCTCCATGTGCTGGGAGCTGCAAAAACAGGAGCCACTGGGAATTTTTAGCACTTTAAGGTAAGACTCTTTAACATGGCTCTTTGCTAATTGCATCACTTGGAAGTTTGTGGGGGAAATTCAGCCTAGGTTAAGTGACTGCATAAACATTTAGACATTCTGATCTTCAAAAGTACAGAGGGATTTAAGAATGTTGTGTGCTAGTGAAAAAACCTTTGCTTACAGCTAGGCACAAAATTAGGGTTTTTTTTTGTTTGTTTTAGAGCTCACTGCATCCCAAATTGAGAGAAAAACATTCAATTTAGAACTCTGTCATGGACTGGAAACTCTGCTTGAATTTTATGTCAAAGTCATGTTATGAAATATTTTATGACAGAGATGTCAAAATGAAATGTTTCACCACTTCTGGCCCTGAACAGGAAAATCTCTAATGGTCATTTTTAGTTAGATTTTCTAGCCTGTCAGCCAAGGAAGCAGAGGAGAAATTGAACCTGTAGTTTTGGGTTCCTTTTTTTTCCCTTGACCACTTAAAGTACACACTGGTCTTTTTTTCACAAGAATGTTGCCAAAACCAGGTCCTCGACACCTAGAAAAAGCTTCATAGGATATTTATTTCACCCAGCAAGGATTCTTTGAGGTCCTATTTTCTTTGGAGGTAGGTCCTGCCCTCAGGGGTGCTGCTGCAGGAGAGTTTCAGACCTGCTTTTTCCACACTCTCACATTCCTGAAATTTAAAGGATCATCTGCACTCGTGGTCTCTTTGCAAACCCCAGCAGAGTCTCCTCAAAGAAGGTTTTTGTAAAGACACTCCACAGACAAATAAATTAATGACTTGCCACCTACTGGTTTTTCTGTGGCTAAGATTTGGAGCTTTCCTTTCTTTTGTGGTGGAACCAGTGACTTGTATCAATATTGTAAGTGAAATACTGAAATTTTTCAAAAAAGGAGGAAGATAGGAGGAAATGGCCTAAGGGGTACCAGCTCCCTAATCAGTTAGAATTAACAGAGTGAGACACTTGTGAAAAACCACCAGGTTGTCCTTTGGATTGAAAGATTCTTGCCAAATTTTACCTGAATTGACTTCTTTCACTCCTGAAAAGAACAATCAGGCCTGGAGAGACAAAAAGTTAAGAGTCCATGTGGGGATTGCACAGAGGAGCTTTGTGTCATTTATTTGGCGTTCAGCTGCCAGGGCTGCCTGTCCTGGGAGAGTGGCAGACACTGGAAATATTTGTTTGATTTGGTTGGAGCTTTAATGAAGTTCCAGCCATTGTTGCCCTCAAGGCTGGTGCTGCCTCCTTGGAGAATCTGTCCCAAACCCTGAATGTGAGGCAGGAATTTCCTGGGGGCTGTGGTGAGCAGTGAGAGCTGAAAGCCCAGTGTTAGATGTCATTACTGGATTCTTTTTTGATGTTGGTTTTTAATATATGTGCTCCTATTTTTAGAGTTTTATTCTGACTCCTGTAATAGCAACCACTCCATTTTGGTGCGAGGGTTTTTCTATTAACAGTGATCAAAGTGAAATATTTCATTTGAGTTACAAAAAGAGACACTTGAGATGAATGAGGTTCTGCTGGATTTGGGGAGTTGGATGGTTCTGATCTTCAATCTGACTTACAAAGTTAGGAAATTAATGGCACAAAGGAGCTCCTTCACAAACAGATAATAACAGAGCATTAGCATTAAAAGTTTAGAAAACAATTTGGAACCTCTTTCTAATACACTGCAAAGAAATATTCTGGGTGCTATTAGGGCTTATAAATAATTCTCTGACGTTTGTTTGGTTTAAAATCTAAACTGAGGCATCATTTTCTTAAGAACAAATTGAGGTCTTTGAGAACTACAGAATTCAAATAGGGGCTGCTTTAAACCTCATTCTCTTTAGAGTGAGTGAGGCAGCAGGGCTCTATTCTCATTTATTTTTATTTTGTAGGGAGCACTTTAATATAAAGGATATATAAAATTCAATATAAAGAATTGGTAATTTTCAGCAAGAATGAGTGATCTTAAGAGCCTCTTTGTTAGCATCTGGTGTATTCTAAGCAAATCTTTCTTGAAAGTTTGCTTTCTCCTGAACTAGAGGGCACTGGCTTCAGTCAGTACTGAAGGAAAAGAAATTGGAGTGGGGGAGAAGTTTGATTTCTACCTTGAATTAATTATTATTTACCTTTCAGTTTCTGATAACTGATGGAAAGCAAATGCAGGCAATAAATTACTGGTTTAAAGTCAGGCTGCCTTTCTGCCTGTAATTAATGTAGCGCAGACCCAGGTTGTTGATGCTCTCCACAAGTTAACAAACTGAGCACAAACTGTTCAGATTTAAGCCCTCTCTGAAGATTTGCATTTCCTGGAGCAGGTTTGCCCTGCTCCTGCTTTGGCCACATCTGCCCATCACAAGGAGCTTTCCTTCAGCCCCCTTGCTCAGCCCTGCCCTGTACCAAAGGTGCAGAGGGTGAAGGAGGAGGGTAAATGACAACCTGGAGACACAGTGCCAAGGCAAACTTGTCCCCTGTGCTTTGGCATTATTCCAGTGCTGTCCAGTGTCACAGCTGAAGGTGTTCTTGGGTGGAATTTGTGTTAAAGGGCTGCCAGTTTGAGGAGCCTGATCCTTGGCTAGCTCACATCCACTGGCCATGCTGTGCTCAGGGAGTGCTCAGCTCTGCTGTCCCACAGCTCTGGCTCTTTGAGCATTGGCACTTTGGGCAGCTCAGCCCTTGCAGAGCTTTTCCTCCATGGGGAAGCAGTGCCCAGGACAAGGATAGGCAATGGCTTTTCCCAGGTATGTCCTTGCCTCCTCAGCCCTCTGGATTTCCAGACTGAGCTTTTGCATTGTTGCTGTGGGACTTTGGAAAAGCCCACAGGTAAAAAATGGTCACTCCTTGACTTAAATCCATTTCACGAGGAGCATTAGCATTAAATCATGGTAATTAACATTAATATGACTTACATGGCTTAAGACCTATCTTTGGGTTTAGCAGAGCTCTAGGAATAATTTAAAAGATGAGCTATTGCTCCCATTGGGATTTTGACTTGAATCCACTAAAGGCAATGGGTGTCCTTGAACTGGCTAAGAAGGCTTTGGGTCAGGAGGTAATTTCTGAGCAGTTTTCCTGGCTCTTCATTCTGCTTTGTGATGGCTTCTTTATGCTGGGCTGTATATCAGGGCCCTGCAGAGCAAACCTCTTAACATCCCTTTGCTGTTCTGGACCCTGAGGCAATGAGCCATGTGTTTTTTTGATGATCATATGAAGATTCAATCTATTTTTAGGGCAATCTTGTTGCCAGGAATAATTTCTAGGACTTCTGATTTGAATGGTGAATTATGTGTCCGTGTAAATGCCTGAAATGGATATTTAAAAATACTTTTTCCTGACTTAATGTTTTACAGATTAACACCTCTAATGCTGTTACAAAAAAAGCAATTTTATTTTCTATCCATTTTGAATTTTTGACTGGTGCCATTGGAGACCTCAAGGCCAACACCACAACTTTGGTTTCAAAGCCCCAAGCAGGTGTAAGTCAGCACATTTTGTTGAGGAGCAGCCAGGTGATGGAGAGACCACACCCAGTGAATTTTGTACAACCTTTTTCCAGCTTTGATGCAAATATTTTTATTTCATGTTCAGTGCTCTGTGTAATGTGCCCCAATGCATCGACCTCTGTAATTCTCAGTGAGTCCCCATCCAAGGCTTGAGGAGTGCATTGATTTTCCTTCCATCATGCAATAAGCACAAGTCTCACATCCAGCCCATACTGACACCTATAAACCCCATTTAAATAAATCAAAGGGGGCATTTGGGCATTCTCCCACTTGCCTGTAGGTTGATGGAAGAATAGATTGCTTTAATACCTCAGTGATTTATTTGTCAGTACAGACAGCCTGTCATAAAAATAATCAGTATCAGAAATGTTCTTGGGGAGAATCATTGGGGCTATCAATATCTTGGGTGGCTTAATCATCAAATTCATTGGTTTTATTAGGTTTAAATGTATAAATTCCTTTTAGAATAGATTTGAACTTTTAAAGAATTTTACTGTTTAGTTGATTACTTTTTCAAGTATTTCAGTTTCTGAATAGCTCTGCGGAATTTGGATTTGCACAAAAGCAAGGAGGAAAAGGCCTAGAAGGATATTTTCTTCAAAATTGTCTTTAATGGTTCTACTTTCCTCTCTTTATCCAGGTACAACAATGGTGGCACATGTGCTGTTCCAGTGGATTCTGAGAGGGCTTATTCTGACTTTCCTGCTCAAAACTACTCTGTCCCTAAATCCAGATGATCCAAATGTTTGTAGTCACTGGGAAAGGTAATGTGTAACCTGTCAACTTTTCTATTTCACTATCCATTTCAGATGTTCACATTTAGAGCAAGCTGAGAGCCATAATTTGCTAAATACCACCACATCTCAGGAAAGAGCACAGATTTCCTTTACAGAAATAGTACTTTTGAGTGCCTTGGAGGGTTTGGATCATCCCAAGGAATTGGTTCTAAGGCTACAGCTATTGACCACATCCCTCTGTGCCCTCTGGGAAGCTCCTCCAGAGTCTGAGCGACAGGAGTGCACTGAAGTGTTTGCATTTATCATGGAGACACCTACAGAAATGCTGGCCTTGTTCTGTCCTGCTTTTTTCTGGTTGTTGTTGTCCAGTAAGAAAGTTTGGAGCCCTTCCTGCTGCAGCATCCAGGCTGGTTTTGTCTGGCCTGAACTTTGGGGCTCTTCCTGCCAAATTGGTGTCGGCATCAAAGAGAGAACGAAAGCCCTGAGCATGAAAGGCCCTGGGATTTCTTGTTCTCTCTGTTGTTCCAGTGTCCTGGTCCTAAAAGTGGATCTGAGCAGGCCAGTTCCTGTGAGCACAGAGAAAGCCACAGCCTTTGATGGGTTCACACTCACACAGGGGCTGTTTGCAGAGGCTAAAGGTCCTGCACTTCTCAGTTTAACTTGCTAAATTTCCAGTTCTTCTCTCTGGTTCAATTCCACACAAATCTGAATTGCTGTACACTTCAGCAAAATAAACCCCTTAACAAAGGTAAAAATAGAATCATATTTTAATGGCTATATTGTGAGGCCTTAATTAGAGAATTAACTGTTTGTAGATGATGCAACTGCAAAGCAAAGACTGTACAGAAAGAGGATTTTGCAGTCTGTGTGCTGGAAGTTCATTCAGAGCACAGGAATAAAATATTGATTTTGTCTGAAGAAAGTCAGCAACCTAGAGACCCAATCAAGGAGAAACAAAAATTAAATACCAAAATTGATTGGTTGTACTGACCAAGATGACTTTGTTAGTTAGATGTTAATAAATCAAAGGGAAAAGATTGTTAGGGCTATTGCTGGATAATAAACGGGATCGTAAAATAATAATTGAGATTTGCAAGTGTTTCTGTCTTACATTAATAATGAGCAATGTAAATATTTTATATTTTGGCATTAGCAGAAGTAAAAACATTATTGTCAAAGCCAGCAAACAGTGACAGAGGGCAAAGCAGCATCCAGGGGAATCTTGGTCTGTCTAGAAGGGACACAAGAAGCAGGGCAGGAACAGCCCAATCTTCAATTTCAAGCCCTTCAAGCAAATATCCTGGTTTTACCTTGTGGGTGCAATCTCCCAGGGCTTAATCACATCTGCAGAGGGAAATCAGCTGCAGAATTAAGACAATCAATGCAACGAGTGACCTAGAGGACCTAATTCCTGGGTCTGGACCCTGCCTGGGATGGTTTGAATGTTGTTCTCCAAAGATATTGGAGATCTGAGAAAGTGGAGCCTGTGTCCAGATCAGAGAGGAGCCCCCTGACCCCTGCACACACCTGCTGTGGGGCAGTGCTCTGACACAACTGACCCCAGCACGAGATTTGGGTCCTGCCTCCCCTGAGAGGCCCAAACAATAACGAGCACAGACCCTGCTGCATGACTGAGTAGTGTTTCGGGAAGGAGATTGCTGAATTCCTGCTATCATTGGAGCTTTGTGGTTTCTCATCAGATTGCCAGGTTTTGTCCATACCCATTCACCTTTTCACCTTCTAGACTACCATGAATTTCAATATCATTTGGGGTTTTTCCCAAGGGGAGTGGTTTATTGCTCACAGCGATATCTCTGTACCTGTATCAGTCACGGAGCCCAAGTCAGAAGCATTTCCAAACTTTCCAGGAAGAGCTGTAGCTGAAGGAAGCTCTTTTCTGCCCTTTGATAAAGTTTCTAAGATTCTTGATGTAAATGTGTTTCACACTGGAGTTCCATGGAACTGGAGCACCAAACAGGCTCTGACTTCCTTCCTTGTCCCCTGCCAGCTACGCCGTGACCGTGCAGGAATCTTATGCTCATCCCTTTGACCAGATCTATTACACACGATGCACAGACATCCTGAACTGGTTCAAGTGCACCAGGCACAGGTAAGAGCTGATCCTCACAAACCTGAGCTGCCTTTTCATCTCCTCACACACCTCTTCTTTATCCAAATGTTTGTGCTGCTCCAATAGAGATCTGCACACGAAGATGTGTGCTAGGAAAGGGTGTTTGGAATTCCAGGGCATTTTTGCCTGAGGTTTGAGTGAGAACAGTGATAGTCAGTCCCTCCTGGGGGCATCCAGGAGAATGTATCCTTCCATTGGCCCTGTCATGGGATTGGAAGTGTTTATTCCCTGGCCAGACGTGACCAACTCTCTTTTCCAAGTGATTGGTGCATGTCCAGTTTGTAAAAGGAAGCCCATGCACCTCCTTAATTGTGAAGAATCAGGCACTTGAGGGTTGGTGATAATTAGAAATGGATCTGTGTTAGAATTAGTGCACCAAATCTGCACTGAAAATCAGGTAAAATGAAGATGGGTCCATTCCTAGGACTGTATGAAAACTTATACCAAAGAGTTAATTTTTCCCAGGCTGCAGGATATTGCTGTTACATTCATTCTGACTCCAAAGTATCCAATAAATATTCACTAATACTCACAATCTTTCAAGGAGGTTTTAGAAGCCAAGTGGTATCTTAACTCTCGTGCATGCAGTTGCAAGTAGGCTGTTCAGCACCATCCCTGTGGGACTGTGGCTCTTGGCTTTTCAGTTCCTGTGTTACAATGTTTGGAAGTGAACAGAGCTGCAGAGCATTCTGGAATATTGTATAGATTGGAATGCAGCAGAGTAAATTCGATCCGTTTATCTAACATGAGGGACAATAGATTTTGTTCAGTTTAGGTAATTTCCATAAACTAGCAAAGCTGTTTTGAAGTGTTTGCTGTTAAATATGCAGTTAAATATTACCTTTGCAATGTGGTATCCTTGCTAATGCTATGAATAAGTGTGGGAATGCTACAGAATGCTAAACACCTTTTAATTTCTGTGGACTACAGTATTGTGGTGGAGGAAACAGGCTTTAAATACTGAACTGGGACTATAATGTCACTTTGCAAGGTATGAGTGCCTTGGAAGGGTTAGCAAGCAAGAGCAAATCACTTGGGGTTAACTTCTCAAGTTGTGTATTGAGAGCAATTGCCACTGTGGTAAGTTTTTGTGCAGCAGCTGACACAGTGGTCACTGCAGAAGATTCTGTTCCTTCCATTGATGAGAGCTGACCTTGCTGATGTGCAAAAATAAATCATTTATTTTTGAAGAAACTCCTTGCCCTTGCAGCAGGACTGGGAAAATGTTTTAAGACAGCAGCTGCCCCAGGAAGAGCTCCAGTGGCTGTCACGAGCATTGTGTTTATACCACAAGTCATATTTCAAGCTTCAAAACAAGTATCGATTCCTTCCTTATTGTGGCTTTTATTATCAGAAAGCTTTCATGCATTTAAAAAATAATTATTGAATGCTACCTTTACTAGAATTTAACACAAATATCAGTCCAGCAGGAGGCATTGATTTTCAATAGTGTCCAATGGTTTTGTGTCTTGTGCTGCAGGATCAGCTACAAAACCGCCTATCGCAGGGGGCTGCGCACGATGTACCGGCGACGCTCCCAGTGCTGCCCCGGCTACTACGAGAGTGGGGACTACTGCATCCGTATGTACAGGGGCATGATTTAAAGCAGTTTTTGCAGCAGCTTGGGGAAAAACAAACAGAGACCACAGCTGCTTCTAGCAGAATCCATCTTGATTACACACACTCCTGTATTTGTGTGTTTCTACTGTGGGGAGGCTTAGGGAAATGTGAGGGAGGAAAGAGAAAACAGCCACACCACCAAGAACTCCTTAGAGCAGAGGTTTCTGTCCTTATCAGCCACTCACTCAAACATGCCTCCTCCCAGCCTTCTGGCAGGTGAAGGAAGACATTCACACGTGTTTATGGCTGTAGTCAGTCCTCTGGTGTGCACCTTTCCCAAGAGAGCAGAAGGGCTTTGTCAAAGTTAAGAGAAGCCTAACAAGGACTCTGGTTAAGATCAGTCTGGCTGCCACAGGCTGCTGCTTGTACAGTGTTTGGAGCAGCCATAGGTAAATTAAAGATGTGTTGCTTTAGGGTTGGTTTTCAGAGCTTTTGGCAGAATTGAGGGTACAGAATATTTCGAGTGGTTTCAGGTATGTGCATCTCAAGTAAGGAGGGCAAATGTGGCTGAAATCATTGGGGAGGGAATTAATGAAGTTTCTTAGTGTTTTCTTGAATCAGAGCTTACTTTGGGGAGTAATTAATGCAAGTATTCACCAATGTTAAGGAATTAGGGGAGCTGAGCACACTCAGGAATAAACTATCACATAATTTAAGCAGCAGTGTAAAGCTTCTGCCTCTTACCTTTGAAAGTTCTTACTTCAAGGGTTAAATGACTTAAAATCCCATTTTTTTTCTCACAATGGTTCCTGTCAACAATTTAACTTTTTGAAGCTTCTCAAATGTCAGAAGAACTTTCTCCCAACTGCACTGTATAAATAAATACGGAGCTCTGGAGTGTTTCAGGTCAATATGATGGGGAACAAAAATCAAAATGGATCTTTCAGCAATGCCTAAGAGCTTTGTTAATTAAAAATACCCTGTACATTAGTGTCACATGTTTTCAGTATTGCAGCTTTCTGAGTGTTCTGCATGTGCTCAGCAGGAGAGTGGAGCTGGCATCTCTTGTCTAGGTCTTATGTCATGGGCTTATGACACAAGAAAAACACAAAGGGATTTTGATCAGCACGAGAATCCAAATTTTATTAACAGGCTTAGAATGCCCCAGAATAAATCTGAAAATTATACAATTACCCAGCTACCCTCAAGTATCTTGACACTGTGCTTTACAGCTATTTCTTTCTAGTTCTGTTGATGTTTTTATCTGAGTTCCTGTGTTGGACTCATATTGCAATACATGAGCAGCTGCAAACCATGAATGGACCCTGATCTCATTTTCAATGACCTTTACTCCAAACAGTTGCAGTAAAGGGGTTTGAACTGTGAAAAATCACAGCCCTTTGAGATAAGGAATCAGAATTATTTTACAGAAAGTGTAATAATTTGATCTTTTGAAGTGCAAAGTGCTGTTATTCAAGTCCTGAAAAACATTTATTGCAACCTATTGTCTTTGCTGGAATCCTTCCTATGGTAAGTATGTACCTACCTTCAAATGTCTCAAGTGTCAATACCATGTTCCACACACTTTTATTACAGTCTTCAATTTCATGACTCAGAATCCTGTCTGGCACAGAGCATATTTATTGTCACTTTTCTCCCTGCAATCTATTGATTTTTTTTATTTTTTTTGTATTTTTTTAATTGCCATATTGTTGCAACAATAAATCTCTCCAGACTTTCTGATTCTTTGAGGATATTAACATTTGTTTTGAAGTGGGGTTTTTGTTAGCATTAATACTCAGTGTTCTGCTGCTGCCAGGCAAATTTTCTCTTTCTGTGGTGGAGACAGAGCAGCATACACTGAAATTTTGCTAATGCAGAGCAGACAGCAGGTATCTGGTCAGACCAAGAGCCTCGTGTTTGACACAGAGCAGATAATAGTTACACTCTCCCTGCTGTTTACATGTGCAGGAGTCAGGTTCTTGTATTTCATTATCAGCCTGGTGTGTGCTCAGGGACATCTGCTCTCCGGCCTTCCCGGAGATCGCAGCAGCAGCAGCAGCCGAGAGGGAGATGATGTCAGGGAAGAACTTCTCCATCATGATGGATTCCAGATGCTTGGAGTTATTATTTTGCTACCACAAGTAGCCACATAGCAAAAAAAACTCCAAACAAAACCAAACAGAAAACCTCCTTGAAATTCTAGGAGCCCTCAAGCAACAGTTTGGAGGCACAATATTTAGCTAATGGGATCCTTTTTGTGTCACCCCTTTTGTTTGTAACACATCAAGCCCTGATCCCATTTGTTTTGTTTTGTTTTGTTTTGTTTTTCCACAATATGTTCCTGTGCCAACAAGCAAATTCTCTCATTCATCATTCTTTGCAGTCAGCAGTGAATTCCATTTTCATTCCTGGAGGCACTTCTCTGCTTTTGCCTTTTTCCATCCCATTTCTTACTTCTCTTTAAACTGGTATTGTTTTGCTGTTTCCTAACAAAGAAGTCCAGCACTGCTGTCCCACGTTCCTCTAGACACATTCAGTGCTGCTCCAAGAGTGGTCAGGACACAAAATTCCGCTTTCCTGAGCTGTCCCTGGCAGGGAGGGAGGGAAGCTCCAGCCCTGCAGAGAGGGTTCTCCCTGCTCAGCCAGCCCTTTAAAATCTGTTCCATTAGCAATCATGGAAGCCACTACAACATGGGGAGGAGGGATACATCCTGCAGTGAGTCTGATGATCAAAAGAAAGTTTGATTAAAAAACAGTGTGTAGATTAAAGGCTAATTGGTTCTTCTTTCATTAATAGCAGTCTTTATTTCTTGCAAAAGTTAAATAGCTTTGTAATTAACAGTGACATGTTTAGACTAGAGAGAGCTGAGTTTAAATCTCTATTAATCACTGTTTCTTGGATTTTAAAGCAGAAGTGAAGGCTTTCAGCAACTGTTTTGATCTTTTCCCTTCTCATTTACTAACTTTTAAAGGAATGTCAGATAGATGGTTTTATCTTTGTCCTTCTGTTGGGGCTTTCTAAATAGATTAACAGAATCTACCCTCAGTTCTAAACAATCATGTTGATCCAGAGCTTCTTGCTCTGCCACTTCTCTGGTGTCTTCTTTGCCTTTTTGGCATCTGTATGTGCTGCTGCCCCACAAAATGTGGAATTCAGGCACAAGGCCCAATAGTTTAACTGGTTCCCTGGTAAGTTACACAACTGGCCAGCCCATGAATACTTAGGCTAAACAGTTTTGGGGGATGAAATTGTGCCTCCAAAGAGCTTGAAATATTTTGGGGTTGCAGTGATATTCAAAAATTCCCCCCTGAAAAATGCAGCAAATGCACATCTGCATTTTCCCTCCCATCACCAGTATCTTAGAAACGTTGTTACCATTGTGGGAGCTTTGCAAAGTGATTCCCCTTCTCTGAATGTTCTTACACTTGACAGAGCTTTTCCCTGAGCTGTCCCTGAAAACAAACAGCACAGTCTGGGCAGTAAATCAGAGCAGCTATGATTTACTGTACTTTGTATGCTAAGGTAAGCTTTTGGCAGAGCAAATGCATAAACTGCAGAAAATCTTTTTTTAAACAACCACAGGGTTCAACTGCCCTTCAAGGTTTTTGTAAGGATGTTTTAAAATTATATTGCCTAGATTAGTATCTGTGGTAGATAAAGCAGCTCTGAATACTTTGCTGCTCAGAAAAAAAAAAAAGAAAAAGAATATTACATGGCTCTTTTGTGCTCTTTAGCCTGTGAGGAGATGGTAATTGAATAGTTCCCTTTAAGAATATGTCAGGTGGAAAGATGCCCTGTGTGCTAAATGGATGCATTTTTGTCTGAGAGACCAATGCTTTGTTCAGTCTGTCCATTTTAATCTTACCCTTGCACAACAGATTTGTACAGAAGAGACACTTCTTGTGGGGAACAAAGGGTCAGAGACCTGACATCAGAGGGAAGGCAGATGGGACTCTGAGCAGCAGCTACAGCCAGCTGACTTTTGGGCAGAAAAGCACCAGCCATGAAACAAAAAGTTGGGAATTCACTTCTTCTTCACAGATTGAGCTGAGCTTTTAAGTGTTTTCTTCCCTCTCCTACCTTACACTCCTTTTCTAATGTCTAAATCTATGCAATGTGACAGGATGTAATAATGACAGGATTAGTGATTTAACAATCTGATTTGCTGCCATTTATCTGTCTTTCAAACCTGCCAAAATTCAGTAGAGTTATAGATTGACCATTTCATGGTGCTTTCCTTTCTTGGCCAAGATATTATTGATCTCAGATTGTTTCTCAACATTCAGCTTTCCACATTACAATTGTCACAAGCATCAGCAGGGCTCCCTGACTTTGACAAATCTTTTTCTAGGGAAATTGTTGGTCTCACTGGTTGAATCTCAAATTTTACCTACAGTGGTATTTCCCTCAGGCCAGAGGTTGGGGACATTATTTGTATTTACATATATTTATTTACCCATCTTTTCAACTCACCTTTGTTTGATGCCTTTAATGAATTTCAAAAAACCAAATAAGGAATGTTCTTTTAATAGCTGACTTGGGGAAATTATGCAAATATGAGGCCTGATTGTTTTCAGGAGTTTAAATAATGTTTCATAAGTTGTGTAATTGCAATAGCCATGCCAACTTCCTGGTGTGATGTGTGCATTTATAGTGCAGCCATATGAACATTCCCACCTCAGGACTGCGTGCCCATTTACAGGGCTCTGTGTCTAGTGCAGTTTTTGTATTCTTTGACAAGGCTGCCTTATTGGAGCCATATGGTTGGATTGTTAAACATCTGTACCATAGGAGTAACAATTCCAGAGCTTCCTGCCATCTGGATGAATTACAATCCCTGCAATCCCACGCATATGTTCAGCAGCACACCGACACCACAGACGAGCGTACTCACGGTGAGGAGAAAAAGGATGGCTTGTGTGAGCAGTGCAGAAGTTGTACCCTCCTAGAAAACGTTGAATCAGCAGCTTAAACTTCCTGAATATTCATAATGTTTGTTCATGTGTCAGATTTGTTGATTCTTGTTCACTTTATAAGGCAGTAGCTCATTAGCATTTTAGAAGAAATGTTGTCCCCCCTTCTCACCTCAATTTTAAATTCTTTGTGGTGAGCATTCCTGTAACTTGAAAATATATTGTTTGAAAGCTGCTGGACTTTTAAAATACATTTTTCTTATCTTTATAGACACACATTAAAGCCAGTGCTGGTGCTTTCTGTGAGAGCCTTACTGTTACATTATTCAAGTACAGAGTTCTGTACATCAATAATGCAACCTAAATTAGGGGAAATGCTATAGCAGGACATAGATACTTCCTATCAGGGGACATTCTTTTTCTCTGTCTGATTTGGGATGTGTGACAGAGAGAAAATGGTGTGGAAGGCCTTTCTACATATAGTTATTAATTATAGAATTGAAATGACAGTAGGAGACACTTTGAAACTTCTCCCTTTATATGCATTGGAGATGACTCCATACATCTTTTCCCAGTGAAGAGCGTAGGGAAAATTATTTGAATCCTTTGTTCCCATCTGAAGGGGAACTGAGAGGAAATGGGCCTTTGCTGGTTCATTCAGAGCCTCTTGGGACACAGGAGTGTGTGGGCAGAGGGACACCAGCCCTAGAAGCAGGTCAGTGCAGCTGGTGACACAGATGAAGCCATGGGTGACTATTTAACCTAAAGCCACTGGAGAGACCCCTGGGATGGGAATGTGGAAAGGTCAGTTCTCATCTCCCATCCATCATTTTATGTTTGCAGTCAGCCTCTGGATGCTGAGGGTTTGCAAAGATGCTGGTGGGGAGGAGCAGTGAAATAAGGGAAGGACTTGAGGAAACAGTGCAGGAGAAGGAGGAGAAACAAAATGTTCATATAAAGGAATGAAAATTGCATAAAGTTAAAAAGGAGGGAATGCTGAAGCTATATAATGTCTCAAGGGGCTTAATAAATATCAGAGGAAAAATTATGCAGGCATTATGGTCGGAAAAAGATTTAGACTGTTGCTAGTGCAGCAGAAAAAGCTTTTCTGGCTGCTTTAGGCAGTCTCTGTTGGATCAGTATAAAAGCACACTGGGACTGCAGACACAGAAGGAGGCACTGGATCCAGAGCTCCTCATGGTGTTCATGCTAATGGCCTGGATGGCTGGAAACTTCAGCAGGAGCAGAAAAAAGCACAAGAACCATAGATGTGATTCACTGTGGAGTTCAAAGGAAGAGCCATGCAAAGTTTAGTCCATTAATTTGCCCTCCTTTAGCAAAGTCAGGCTGGTCCCCAGCTGCTCTGAATCAGCACAGATCTACCAGGCTGTGTCTGGCTGCCCTTTCAAATCCTGCTCCTGCTGGGATGCACCTCTGAGTGGTTCGTGGCAGCCTGCACTGCTCCTGCACGGCCTGCAGGGCACCAGGGCTCCTCCACAATGGCCTTGACCCCACCCTGCCCGTGCTGCTGGGATCCATTCTCTGCACAGAACAAAACCAGGGTCCTGTGCATCCCAGTGTGAATGAGGGTGTGGACATACAGAGCATTTGCTGCTCATGGAATTAGGAAGACATAAAATTCCAGAAGATTTTCCCCTCCAAAAGACTTTGCAGTTCATGAGTAGTCCAGGTGTGTGGTTAACTTGTGGAAATCAATAGGGTCAGAAAGAAGACAAATGTGTGCAATGGAACAGGTTTAAAATTGAAATTGGGATCATAGAATGGTTTGGCTTGGAAGGGACCATAAAGGTCAGCTTGTTCCAACCCAGAAATTGTTTTCTTTACCTCCTTCTCCCATTAATAGATTTCTCTCATGCTCTGGAGAAGTTTTAATGCCTCTAGGAGAAGAGGAAGGAAAGGTAGAGAGAGGAAAATAAGTTACCTAAATCAAGATGGCCTTTAAAAAGAGCTCCTGATGTACATACAAAATCTGAGACAGCATCTTTTTCTGCTTCTTTTCTGTATTCCCCTGGCTATGACCTTCCCTGACCAGTAACCACAGGAACTCTGGATGTCTGGGAAGCCACCAGACAGATGTAGGGGACAATTATGAGGCACATTCCTTCCTGCCTACAAAACAGAGCTACTGCAGCCTACTGCCAGCAGCCCCTTCATCCTTTCTAGGCTTCTTACAGGCTGAAAATGTAAATAAAAGTGAATCCCTGTCACTGCAAGGACAGCTGAAGTGCCACAATGGGATGATGACAGGGGGTAACACAATAGTATGTGATAACAGGTGATAATGTGGTAACACACATGATAGCACGTGATACATGTGATAACACGAGACATGATAACATGGGAATAACATGATAACATGCAAATGTCATATAACAGGTGATAACATGAATAACACGTGATCACACATGAGACACTTGATTACCTGAATAACGTGATAACATGCAAACAACACATTATAACATGTGATAACACATGAATAACGTGATACACGATGACATGCGATTGCGATGACATATGATAGCATATGATAACACATGATAACACATGATGGCATAGCAGGGGTGTGGGTTAACCCAGTGCCTCCTCCCTCCCTGAGCCACACAGCCCATCCCGTTCCCTTTGTCCGATGGGATGGGAGAAGAGCAAAGCAGAGTCAAAGACAGGGAACTGGTGCATTGGGATAAAACCGCTGGGAATGATCCTGAGGAGCAGAGAAGGCCTCAGTGCTGCGCCTGCACAGTTCAGCAGTGGCTGAAATGTCAGCATGGTCAGCTCTGCTTTGGTCACCAACCTAAAGCACAGCACGATCCAAGCTGAGAGGAGAGTTAACCCCATCCCAGCCAGCCCAGTACAGCCAGCCATGCTGCAGATAGTAAAACACTCATCAATATGGCCCTCAGGAAATCTCCTTATGGTTTTTCTTTGTCTTTCCACCTCTTGGTTTCAGTAGTGGCAAGGGAGCACTTTGGAAGCTGCAGTGAACCACTCCTTTCAAGTGTTTTTGTCCCTGTTCAGAACCTTGGGAAGGATGAGCTGGTGCTGGCAGTTGTCTGGGCTGGCTGAGGGTTTTGGGCCTTGCTCCTGCCACCCTCTGCTCTCACAGCCTTTTATAGCAACAGCCATGGATGCCCTAAATATGGCAACCTGGGCAAGCAGGAGGAGGCATTTGGCTACCTGGGTGCACTTACTCACAGCTCAGCTACTCCCCATCTCCTCTAGCTCAGGAATGAGAGTGGCTGGAAGCATTTGGCAGATGGAATTTGGCCCAGAGTATACAGTGCTCTCAGCATCTTCCTGTGCATAATGTGCATTTCTTTTATATGAACTTTTGGAATGCCTGTCTGTAATTATTCCATCCTTTTAGCAGTGCCTCTGAACAATACCAGTGGCATTCACACAGGGAATACCACGTGAGCCTGACATCAGAAATACCATTCCAGGCACATGGTGTGATCCCGTGCAGGGCCAGGAGCTGGAATTCAATGATCCTTGTGGGTCTTTTCCAGCTCTGAGATTCTCTGATTCTGTGATTCTATTAACCTGCTTGTGTTTATTTGTGTTGGGTTCTCAAATGCTGGGCAATTCCTGGGAGTGGGTTTGCTGGGTGGGAATTTAAAGGGGTTTGTTCCCAGTTTGGGGTTTGTGGCACATGTTCCACATCTTACAGCAGGATAAAGATATATGATTCCATGGATTTTTTGCAACTGCAACCATTTCTGATAGAGACATGATGGACTATAAAAACAAGGCAGTTACTCTGGAGCTTAATGCAAACTGACAGTGCCCTGTTATGGAAGAAGTCTTGAAAATTTGTAGAAAGCAATCACTTATGTTAAAATATAAAATACTTACAACTCTAAAGCATAAATCATTTAGACCAAAATGTAAAAATATTAAGATGCCAAATTGTGCAGAAAATCACTCTGAGACTTTGGAAAAGAAGTAATTTCTTCCTGTTGAACCCCACACCTTTGCAGCAGGAGCCTGGCTATCAAACAGGGTGAGTGCTCCAGTTTCCATCACCTTGGCTGAGAATTGTGGCTGTGCACCATCTCTGAGTGGTGTTAACACCCCACAGTAATAAATGATCTGCAGATGAGTTCATGGAATCCTGCAATGCTTTGGGTTGGAAGGGACCTTAAATCCCATCCCGTTCCCCCTCTGCCATGGGCAGGGACACCTTCCACTGTCCCAGGCTGATCCAAGTCCCATCCAACCCGGCCTTGGACACTTCCAGGGATCCAGGGGCAGCCACAGCTGCTCTGGGCACCCTGTGCCAGGGCCTGCCCACCCTCAAACAATTCCTTCCCTATATCCCACCCATCCCTGCCCTCTGGCAGTTTGTGTGTTCATAAAGAAGTACTACTTCTTTTTGTAGGCTTTACAAAGCAAAGCACCTTCCCCAGATATTTGCATGAGTTGCTTCAGTGAAGTGGCTGTTGGTGAAGGGAAATTCTTCATGGGACAAGGGGAACAAAAAAAAAGAGTGTGGGAGGGCACAATGGGTAACAGGAGTGAACTAAAGGTGCCCAGAGGGCACACTATGGAAATTTTATGTTTGCAATAGAGGCAGTTGGCAAATCAGTTTTCATTTCTGGTTCCCTAATTGTTCTGAGGGAAAGAAGGTGCTGTGGCTGGAAAAGCATCTGTTAATACTCAGTACACAGTACAGGGAGGGGCATTAATCAAATGTCAAAAAGGCAAATCAGGGACTGAGCTCTTCTAAGCAGCCATGGAGCCTTCCTTTAGAACCTGATGTGCTTGGAACTCTTTCTACAGACATTCCCTGTTCCTCTCTGTGTCAGGATTGCAGCATTCCCTTCCCACTGGGTGTTGTTGCACTTACTTTCCATTTTAATAGAAGGGTTTTAAGGCTCCCAAGGGAGACTTTTCATGCAACTTCAGTCCATTGCAGATTTGATCACAAAACATTTTTGAATAATTTATCTTAAGCTCAGTATTTCTAACATAGGTATTCACTTTTGGAAACCTCACTTTCACTGATGCAGTAAGCCAAGAGGAACTATTTAATCAACCTATCTAACCCCAAAGCTTTCCTTCTTTTTATCAAGATTTTCCTCTCTGAATGCCATTATTTGCTTTCATTCATGTGATTTTCAGAAATCCGTGTGCAAAACTAGAAGATGGCCTTGCTTCACAAAGCTCACACTACAAATATGTAAATTGAGTCAAACAAAGAAATATTTTTCTGATTAAAAATAAAAAAAAAGTGTATGAAACATGTTATAGGGAGACTGGTAAAGAATGGAACCTTTTGAGGTAGAGCAGTGCTGTGCACAGGAGCTCTGCTGAAGCAGCTCTCTGCTGCAGATCTTGGCATCTGATGTCCCCACCCCTGCATTCACGGGTGTCATGTCTTGGGAAATGTTCAGGCAAACTGAATTTCTTTTAAAATCATTACTAAAAGCATCTAAAATTATCTTTTCACCCAATACTGCCAGTGCTATGCCATATTTACCTTATTATAAAGGGTAGCCCTTTTCAGTGGTTTCTGATAATGCAGGGAAAAGTTTTGGGTTCCAGCTCCCATCTTCTGTTTCCAGGCCACAGTGTGATTCCCAGGAACTGGAAAGTGCATTTTATTGTGTGTCATTAACAGAAAGTTTCTCTGGACATTCAACATCAAATATTTGGGCTTGATCCTGAATCAGCTGAATTTCTGCAATCTGGAGTTGGCTACAGGAAGTTTAAACAAGTGGCTTGAGATGAGAATCAGCCCCCACCATTACAGAAAAAGTTTCCTGTGTTGTTTTTTTTGCAGTTCTTTTCAGAAAGCTGCTGTGAAACCATTCCTGTGATTCCTTTTGAAATGTGGCAGAAGTGAAAGGAGTCTGCATTTAAATATTCCATCCCCAGGAACCTTAGTGGAGCTTACACATGAACATGGTCTTCAAACAGAGCACAGCCTGTCCTTGATTTCAGCAGGGTCACCTTCACTTGCATTTTGGGCCGTGGTTTGAAGTGAAATCTGAAATGTGTTGGCCCTCTGGGGCCCGTGCCTGGCCCCAAGGATAAATTTGCCTTTAGAAATTTGTCCATCTTCATCATGTTCTGGTGAGAAAAAATGAAAGGATTGTTGATAAATTTTGGAATAAGAATGAAGAAAGATTTTGTTTGAAACATCAATAGTTTATTCAATTTGCTACAGGACTAAAAGTTTTCTAGGAGCATCTGTGTAATTTGGTTTTATTAAGTGTTGCATTGCCTAGCAAAGACAGCCAGAAGTGTCATGCAGTCCAGATGTCTTCATCCATCTACTTTTGATCTTTTAGGAACAACATTTTTGATGCCCCCATCCTCACTCTAACACACAGCACACACACTCTGTACCTATGAAAATCAATCAGCAGTGGAGCTGTGTCATTTGCTGTCAGAAAATAGAATTTTCTTGGCATGAGACCCACAATTCAGGGCAAGTCAGTAATCAAGAGAACTATGGACATGTAGCAAGGCTACCAGATTTAAAAATAAATATATCACAGGCTGATGGAATTTGTACACAAAGAAACTCACTCAATGCCCTGAGTGGGTAACCTGCAGCAAAATATGCAAGTGCTGTGATTTTGAGGTGATTTCCAGATAGAAATGTTTCCAATTATAAACGTGTGAGGGTTTTTTCTGATAATGGCTCATTTGCTTTGACATTTTCCCATGTGCTTCCTGTCTCACTGTTTAAATCAAACAGCTCCTCAGCCAGAGTTGGAACCTGTCAGTTCCTGGTCTCTTGGAGTGCTGCAGTCACAGGAGGAAAGCAGAGGTGGCTGTGGCATGCAGCAAAGCAGAGCTACTGTACTGCTGGAGTTTCTATGGTGAGGCTGGAAATATCCCCCAGCAGCTGAATTTCACCCAGTTCTGCCACACTTCTCACCTGTCCATCTGTCATTTACTTCTTATCTTCCTCACCTGCAGAGCTCTCTATGTTCCTCCAGTCTTTCTATGATGGAAACATTTGTGATTTACCACTTTTAGCTAATTTGCAGCTCTCTACTTCACACCTGGCAGCTCATTTTCCACTCCAGCACAACTCCCAGGAGAGCTCAGACTGCAGGCAAAAATACCCAGGAGTAGAAAGGGCATTCCTGCCTCTGTGCTGAGCGTGGCTTGGTGCCACCTGCCCTCTCAGGTAGTTTGGTAGATCAGGTTGTGCTTTCTCTTCTTCTGGTAGGTTTGGCTGCTGCTCCACAGCTTGGCAGCAAAGCTGGAATGACCAGGGACCTTAGGTACAAGTTTCTCCTCTATTCCAAACCTGTCAAGGATTTAATTTCCTCAGGCAGCAATAAAAAAACTCCCCTGAAGTTAAGAACAGAATGACTGAGGAAAACTTGCACTGGTTTTGGCACTTCTGTCCTCAAAAAACCTGGAGCTTCCTGCAGGCAAAGCCTATTTGACTGCATTTGGTTTTGTTGGAGTAAGGTCTCCTAGGTTGTGTACAGAGAGAATGAAGGACCATGCCAAGAGTAAATGTTAATATTTCTGCATTGCTTAGAAAAAGACAGTGCTGCTCTTTCTAAAGGTGCCACACAGAGCACAATTTGCAGACAAATTAAGTTTGTTGGTTGGATGAATCAAGTTCCAGTGGAATATTAACAAGTGAAAATGTATTTTCTACAAATTGCTGGGAAGAGTTGGTCAATTTACCAAAATGGAAGGAGGAGACAGAGGGCATAGAAGGGGAAAAGCTTTCCAGGGTCACAGATTGTGCTCTGCTGATTCAGGATCTCCCTTAACCTCATTAACAGTTTGAACTAGTGCTAATGATTGTTTTGAACCCTGAGTGAGGCAATGGGAAATCATTTACCAGAAAATGTTAAATGCTGAAATTGTCCCACAGAATAATATTGTATTAGAACATTGAACAGCAGAATTGATCTCAGTGTAACTCTTCCCTCTCAACATGACAGAATGCAACGATTTTTTCTACTTGAAGCAATGACAGAAAATGTATATAATCAGTTGCAGGCCTTAAAAGATCAACAACTATCAATATTTAGCTGATCCCCAATGAGTTCTCTCTGGGCTCCAATTCACTTTCTGTGAAGGCAATGAGAAAGACTGAGCCTTAAACCTGTGCTTGGTTTGAAAGACAGATGTCTGCCAGGCAAGGCAGGAGCCTCCCTTGGCAGGGAGAACATGACTCACAGAATCACAGAATCACCAGGCTGGAAGAGACCTTCAAGATCATCGAGTCCAACCTCTGTCCCTTCCCTCTCAGTTAGTATAACTTTGAAATGAAGGGGCTTTCAGGCAAAGATATGGGAAAAGGAATAGAAGTTCTTTACTGCTCTGGATAACAAGGCAAGAAAACAACAACAACCACCAACAAGCAGAACCACAAACGCAGTGAACGCCCTGAGTGCCACAGGCCCTTCCCCTCTGCTGCAGTTCCGCTCGCGGCCACCAGGGGCGCTGCTGGCTCCGGGCCGGGCAGGGCGGTGATTCCTCCGAGCCTGCAGGGGGCGCTGTGCCGCGAGCTCGGCCGCCTCTCTCCCTCACGCGCTGATGGCGGAGGGCTGCATGGCGGAATGGGTTGCGGCAGGAACCTTGGAGCTATGGCTGGAAGGGCGGGGATGAGCACACCCCAGAGCAGCAAAGGAAATGTATCAGAAACTCCTCAACTGTAGCAGGAGTTGCAGGGTGTCCAGCAGGCAGCAAAAACCCCTGAGCCCTGGCGCAGAGAAAGGGCGGGGCTCCCGGACACGGCCAGGTGAGGCTCCCTTGGAGAGGGAAAGGGCTTGGACTACGGGGTTTCCCCTGAGGCACCCGAGATGGTGAGGGTCCTTTTTTTGGGGAGGTAGGGTATTAATAAGGTCCCAGTGCAATGGCACTCCCACAAACAGAGCTTCACTCAGAGTAGGAGACAGCAGGAGATGGAGCCCTGCAGTGGGGGCGGATTCTCCCCACAATGGCCCTGCCTGTCTCTCCTCCAATGCTGACAGCGAGAGAGAGCGAGGAGCTACACCCAGCCCTTCCCCCCAGAACCTCTCGGTAGCTCTGCCCTTCCAAAGAGAAAACCCTCCAGGTAAGAGAGTAGCAAGCTGCACTCTTTGCCCACCTTGGCCATTTCTTTTGCCTCTCTTAAATATTGGTCATTATTGTCTCAGACAAAATTCCATGAGAGAAAGAAACAAAAGGAAAAATCCCAACTCCCAACAAACTGGTAAGGGATTTGGGAGTGTGTCCTTAGAGGGTCAGGATTTCATCTGAAGGAGAAATTTCTCTCTCTGCCCCAAGGACAAGCCCAGGCTCTGGTGTGTCCTGATCCCTCTGGAGCCCTGGGACTGAGCAGGAGTCCCTGTGTGGATGTCTCTGACCTTGGTCTGAGGTGTGAGTTAGTCAGGAGCTGTTGGGATCAGGCAATGGCTTTCTTACAGGATTTGCCTCCTTCGTACACTTAACCCCCTCCTGCCTTTGTACCCATTCCACTGGCCAGAGCTGAGCTGTGACTTTATCTCCAGGCTAAGGGATCAGTGCTGCTCTTAGCCAGCCCTGTAACCTGTCCACTTTGCAGGGCAGATGCAGTCGAGTGCTCAGAGTCCTTCAGTGCCTTCTCACCATCCCTTTTTGTGCCTTCAACTCCTGCACTTGTTATTAAAACAGCCAAAGGTACAACAGAGTTCAGCTTCCTGACCCCAGTCGTGCTCTCTGACATTTGCTGCTACAAGGAGGCTGCTCTGCAGCTCTTGCTCAGACATCACTAAATGGTGAGTGCTATCTCCTGTTCCCTCTCTCCACCAGAGCAGATGAAACCAATGGTGCATCAAAATGCCACAAAGAGTCTGTTAAACCCCCTGACCTCTCCTTTCGCAGGCTCTAAACTTCTCTGTCACTGTCACTGCCACTAATTTATGGTCACTGATGCGATGCCATTCCTGTCTCAAGGAGGTGCTGCTCCAGCTCAGCTCTTCCTCAGAATCAACCAGACTGGGATTCCAAACTGTGCTCCACCAGTCTTGCATTTCTCAGGGCACACAGAACAAGTGGCAGTCTCTTCCCTGCCCTGCCCTTCCCCTGGCACAGTTCACTTCCCTGTCCACTCCCTGGAGTAAGGCCCTGCAGCGTGGACTAAAGGAGGTTCTCATCAGTGCCAGCTCCTCCAGTGATAATAAACTGTGAGCATTCCTTCTGAAGGGCCCTTGGAGTCTGAAGCATTGAGATCTGGCTGGAATTATTCCAGGACCCCTAAACTAGTCCATGTCACAAGCCTGAAACAGTAAAGAATGTGGAAGGCTCTGTGCTCACCTCATTAGTGATCAGTACCCCAGGCTGCCATTTACCTGTTGATAGAAAAGGTAAAAAACCATCATAGAGTTTATGCTTATTAATAAATCTTCATGTCCCAGCAATTGGATACAGGGATTTACTGGTCTGTTGTCAGTGATGACACTGACACATGCTCTTGGGAAAAGACAAAGTCCTCAAAATGTATCTCCACTGTTCTTTTACTTCAGACATTCACAAGTCATGTCTGGCATGGCCTAATCCCTGAGCTTTGGCTGGGTGTCAAGGCTGAGGATAACACAACCTGGAACAGATCAATACCTCACTGAGGCAATGGTCAGAGATCCCCATGGCCCAAACAACAAAAAGACCATTGATTCTGTTCTGATTGCATTGATGCAGAGTCTCTAATCCCAAATCTGCAAAAGAAGTGCTGGAATTTCACCTACAGGAAAGGGAGCTGATCTCACGACCCGTTGCTGTTATCTGCCCTGCATCAGTCTCATCTTTCCTTTGCTCACATTGATCTCCTTGGGTTTATATTTTTCCCTGGTACTTTCATGGGAAGATGAAAAAGAAGTGTTGCCATGCACTGAAACAATAAATTCCTCAAAGCCTGAGCAGGCTTTGAGATCTCTTAATCTTTGGAAGTTGCTAAACCTTGCATGAAAGTGCTTTCCAAGGTGATAAATTAATGGATGTATCCTGAGTGATGACCATGGAAATGGACATTAAGCAATGCAAAGAGCTATTATCCCACTTCATTGAAACAATTATCCAGGAAACCATCAAATCAGCTTGATTCCTGATGGAAAGTCAGTGATTTAGAGAGGAAATCATCCATTCCACAAATAAGCAATAGTCTAAGAATGAGGAAAACCTACCTGGATGCATTAGCTGTAGTCATCTTTCTTCTGCTATCAACCCTCCCTTTCCTGAGCACAGTCAGAGAATCCAGCCAAAAGCTGACTACAGGCTTATCTAATGAAGCTGATATTGTAGACTCAGCACAACCTGGACCCAGGCCAGTACATTAAGACGGAAGCACCAGCGAGGCCCTGAGTGAATAGATTCCTAATGGATAAGGAGTAGGAATCTTTTTCATCTTTTTTCATCTACTTTGACCTCGCTGTGTTATCTGAAACCACTGGCCATAACGGCCATTTCACCTGACAGAATCATTCTTTACCCTAAGAGTGGCATAAGGGAATGGAGGAATGTGGTAAAATGGCCCAAATTGTTTCAGGGACACATATTAAATATTGAAGGGAAACATCACATTTTCCATTAAATTTCTGCTTTGTTTAGTCCAACAACTATCAGGCATGGGACTAACTGGTTAAATAATCTGAAGTTAAAATAGCAGCAACATAAAAGAAAAAATGCAGGTTTACCTTTGTTTCACAGAAAATAGATTAAATTGGTCAGAGTTTGGGCAAGATCAGTGGATAGTGAAGAAAAACTGGCAGAGGTAGGACAGAGAGAAGATATTTTGAGGCAATGACCTTGTGCCACGTGTGCAGTCCAAAAAACCAGTTCACTCTGTGCAGTTCCAGGCGAGTGCCTGAATTTCTCATTGTGTCTCATAGCAGCATCCACATCTCCATTTAGCAATGTTTTCCATTATCATAATGTATCTGCAGTTATTTATGCTTTCTGTCACCTCCTGGCTGCTCTATGATCCCGGGCAGGAATCCCACAGAGCCCAGGAAACTCCAGCGTGTACGGAATGCTCCGGCACGGCTCTCCAGCAGCACACGCTGCCCTGAGCGAGCACAGCTCGTGGAGCCTGAGTCCTCTTCTGCTCTGGGTTCTTCACACTTTGTAATTCCCCTGCTCTGTGTTTTGGAGATATTTGGCTTGTCTGGCATGGCAAAGTGGGACAATGGCAGATGGAAGTTGCTGGGTCAGTGGCTGTGAACTCCCACGGGTTCCAAAGACCACCACAAATGTTACCAGACTCCAATGCAAGCACAAGTTAGGTTGTTTGTGACTCTGTCTTTTGTGAAATAAATGCACAGGTTGTATTTTTGGACAAGGTAACGAAACTTTTTCAAGCTAAATCACTCCATACTTGTTCCCCTAGGATGAAACTCTTGCCTAAATGCACTTGGGCCTCTGGGAAAGAGGCTGATTGTGGCAGCTCAGTGGGTGCCAGCAGTCAGTGGGTTGGTGATGTGGTGATGAGCAGGGTGTCACAGTGTGTGTAACAAGGCAGTTAAACCCTGCAACATCATCATTTGGGCCCATACAGAGGAATGCAGCACCAAGGAGGACAGAGCAGCTCTCTATCTCTGCTTTTGTCTGGGATAAACTGCCTGTGGTGCCCCTCAGCTGAAGGAACTCTGCATGGAAGTATTCTGCAGTGTGCTCCACTGGGCTCTTCTCATTGCCATATTCTGGCCACTTCAGACCTTTGCAGAGAGGAGACACAGACAAACCATTTATCATACCTGAATTCAAATTCTGGGCAACAATTAAAGAATAAGCACTAGTGTTAGAGGAATCCATTTCTCTAACATCCATTCCTCAGTGCAGCCGTTTCAGGTGTGAAAAGAGTTTAATCTTTATGTCTATCTCCCTGAGGACTGACCTTATATATTAAAAAAAGCCCAGTCTGTAATTATAAAGTAAGTGATAAGCATCAAATGGATTGTTACAGAACCCTTTTGTTGCCTTTATTGCATGATAAGGAGCAGTTGCTGTGTAACCTTGAATGTGGGCAAATAATTCATGCTAAACACATTGCGACAAAGATGGCATTTTGGCAGGGCTTTGATGTAGGTCATTTTATTACCAGGCTGAATCAAACTACAAACTGATGTCAAACTCATGCCAAGAATGCTAATAATACACTGATCAATGAGGTGCTGGATTGCTCAAGTGAGGTGGTCGAGGGAAAAGCAGACATAAAAAGTCTGGAATTCCAAAGGTTGAAGTGCTTGAGTTATTATACAGGGAGGAATTATATTCCTTGCATTAGGACAAGTTTTCTTTACTCCAGGGACCTTTAGCTGAGTGTTGAACAGGACAGTGTCAGAAAGTATATACTTATCTTTATTTTTCTTGACCTTTATGTGCAAGTAATTTTTATAGTTCCATTAAGTAGTAAGATCATTTGCAAACTACTGTACAAAGTGTATTATGGAGAATGCCTTGGGGACCATTGTATCCTATTATGTTGAATGTTAATAGAATGAAAAATTAATTTAAACTCTAAAGACTTGAGCAAGGCAAGCCTTCCCTTTTATAGGAAAAATTCAAAATTTTATTTGCTATGGTAAAACTTTAGAGCTGTACCCTAATATGACCTTTATAAGCTTGATTTGAATCAGTCGGTGCAGAAGTCTGATTGGTTGCCACTTTAAATAAAATTACTTCTGTCAAAGCTTCTTTGTTTAAAAAAGGGGGTTTTGGGGACCCTCACATTTGGGATTAGTCACTAGTGAGCTCTGAGCTCACAGCTACTTGTTTAGCAATTAATCAACAGGAGATGAGAGAAGCCACAGTTCCAAGAAGCATCTTCACCTCACTTGAATCTTTAATTGCTCATTAAACATTATCATCAGCGATGTGGGACTTCAGAACACCTGAAAACAAGGATACACTTCTTTATAATATATTTTTAATTATTTTTCATGTCACTGAGTGCTTTAGAATGAAGAATTTTCTCTTGAGTTTTCCTGTTAAGTCTCACATTGCGCTCTTCCCGTGGGACTGTAGCTAGACAAGTGATTAAGGAAACTTTATTGCTTAATTAGTTACTATTATTTCATATTTATGTTAACAAAGTTAAGGTGTGATAAATTTGTGTGGAAATCAGCTAAATTTGGACCAGTAATGTGCAGGAGTTTTGTTACTTGGAAGAGTAAAGAACTAGTCCCCATCAACCTTCTTGCTCACAACGTTTGCCTCGAGCTGAGAACGTGGCCCAGTTAAAAGGGTGAAAAATGCTACACATTTTACATGTTAGAGGGATTTATTGTGGTAAATGTCCATAGAGGCAACAGCAAAGTCTCAGTTTTGACTTCCACATCTCTTACAAAACTAGGATGTCACATCAATGTACTCTCAGCTAAAGCTGTGCAGGGCACAATTCCCAAGGTATCCCTATCCCAGCATATCCTGTATCTTTTAGGACACTGTAGTTTGAATAACAGCCTGTAAGTTTGTGGCTGTTCTATATGTGGCCTTCTCCTTGTGCTGGATACCCAGCATTTTCAAATGACTGCATAAAGTTGTGGATATTTTTATTGGAAAATCCTGTTTATCGAGTATCCTGTCCTGAATTTCATCCTACAGCTGTGGAGTGGGATGCCTCACTGTCTTCAGAAAGCCTAACCCAAGTAAAATAAATGCACAAAAGATTAGGACAATTAGTGACTAGAGATTAGCTATGAATATTTCATGCCCACTGCAATACTGTCTAAACAGAAGATATGGAATAAGAATAAATTGCATTTTTGACATGCAGCAAACGTAGAAAGGAAATTATTAATTTAGAAAGAACTTGCGGTCGTTTCAACGAGGCAACGTTCTAATCACTGATCACGTGGGATCTGCTGGATAAAGAGCAGGAAATGTCCCACAGGATTATTCTAAGTTCACCTGCATTTTGAAGTTGGATTTAAATAATTTGTGAACAGCTCAGTGGGTTTGGTCTGCAATGACCCAACCACAGTAAAGGCAGCAAAATGTTTCCATGAGCTTTGATGGCACCCTGGGTGTGGGTCCAAGGTGGGATCCAGTTGGGAGTCCAACTGGAATGTCAAGTGTAGCAGGAACCATTCAGAGATACAAGGCAGCAGTGGAGAATTTTTGTCCTAGGAGATACCTGAGACAGAAAGAGTTCCAGCTTTCATTTCACCTGCAGATCCGGGGCAGCTTCAGAAGCTTTGCTGGCTGATTCCAAAGGAGTTGGGTGGTCCAGCCTCATTTTCCATATAGCAACCCAAAGCTGCTTCCCAAATCAGCTGTGCTGGCCTGGGTTTAGAGAGGAAGGAATTATCTTTGTCTTGGGATAAGTCTTTTGTAGCTTCAGCCAGTTCTTGGTTAAATAAACTCAATACCCACATTTCCCATCTGATATAAAAACACAGGATATACAACCATTGGTTATATATGATCTAAATCATGTATATTATATATATGTACATGGGGTTTAATATAGTGACCTCATTGCCCCATGTTTATTAATAACTCATACCTGGAGTTGGTCTGGATGGAAATGATGTGTTCCAGCTTAACCATCCAGTTTGAATCTCTGACACACGGAGTTTTTGGCAGTGTCCTAGGTGGTAAAATGGGAGCAAGGCAATAAGCACCAAAGTTCAGTCTTTAGTTATTCAGGGCTCTTCAGGTTCTTTAGTATGTGATGGGCACACACTGGAAACTGTCAGAAACAGCACAAGAGAAGAGAATCCTAAAAACTATGTGCTGTTCCTGAGCCAAGCTGTTTGTCTTGGCTTGAACTTGAGGATACTGAACTTCCAATATCCCAGCAGTGAGACAGAGAGCTGTAGTTGTGGAAAACTGGCTGACCTTGAAAAGACACAACTGCACTTATGGCCACTGCATCATGGGGTAAAATTATTTATTTTCCTAGAGCTGTTTTTTACAAATCTATTTTGGATCTTAATACACTTTCAAGACTGAGCTCCATTTTGTCTTATGAGCAGCTGCAATTTGAGTGCAATGTAAGAAGCTGCTGTTCTGTAATACAATAATAATAAATGTCAGTTTGGTAAAAACTTTATTACAAAGCAAAACTGCTAACCAAAGGAATTTCTGGTGTGCGAGTTTTTCATTACAGGGCTGAAGTGATAAATGAATTTATCGCTGTCAAGAGACTTATATTTTATTTTGGTCACTTAGCAATAATTAAATCTTGTGAGTAATTATTTTTTTGTGTGTTTGGTTTGTTTAATATTTTTAAACAGAATATTGCTCTCTAAGGCATTGTTTAGGGTATGTTTAGCAACCACTTAATATGTTTACAATGCTGTGTGTTGTTTCCTCTCAACAGCCCTGTGCACAGAGGAGTGTGTGCATGGAAGATGTGTCTCTCCTGACACGTGTCACTGTGAACCAGGCTGGGGAGGGAATGATTGCTCAAGTGGTGAGTAAAGATACCAAAATATGATAAAAATATGTGTTGCTATGAAAAACCAGGCCTTGTAAAGCAATGACCTTAGAACTTGGATGCTTTGAATGGAAAAATGAAGGTTGTCCACTGGTTATTTTGTAAGAATTCATATTGTTGTGAGGGTTGGAACAAAATGACCTTTAAGGTTCCTTCCAAACCAAACCATTCTGTGGTTCCATGAATATGTAAGAATACCCTTTATGAGAATGAGAATACCCATTATAAGAATAATGACATTGGACTTTTTTGGTTGTGTTTTGCAATGAAATGTGAAATGCAGTGGAGGATGCTGTTAATGCTTTTGGTCCTGTTATTAGGATAGCAGAACAGATAATAGAGCTCTATGAAGAATTTTTTCTCTCTCTTATCTTTAATAGAGCACATTCTTCATGAAATACTCTGTGGAGTGTTGGAGCTGTTTGGAATGCACTCTCTCCAGACAAAATTCTTGTCCTGTTCAAGCTAGTGGGAGTTCTGCCATTGACTTTTCAGGCAGCCCAGATTCTCTCCTGTGACTTACAATCCATTCCTTAAATCCATATTGCCAAAGTCAGGGAAATGGGAGGTGGGAGTTCTGCACCTTTTGCTTGGGAATTAATCCACACTTGAGGCTTTCAATTCTTTCAGCTGGCAAGGCTATGTTTGTTCAACTCTCTTAATTGGGAACAGTGAGTGTAAGAGGTTGGTTCATGCTGGAATGGAACAGGCAGCACAAACATCCGAGTGCAATGTAACACAGGCCTGAGACATTATTGACATAACAGGAATAAGCTTGTTAAATGAAGTCAATTTGTGCATCAGGCAAGTACATAAAGCTGCATGGGGAGAGATGCTGTGAAATGAGACTGAATGGACGTTTCATTTTGTGTTGGCTTCCTCCCTTTCTCCCAAATTGACTGGGATCTTAAGAAAGAAGCATCAGTTACCAGGAAAGAAGGTAACAGAGAAGGGATCTATAGAAGGAGGAGTTAGAAGGGAATGGGAGGTAAATGTGCCTGAGGGTGAAGGGAATGGGAGGTAAATGTGCCTGAGGGTGAACATGTCCAGAAGCTGAAGGCAGAAGGGCAGATTCCTGAACTGGTTCCTGAGGTTTTGCCTGCAGCTCTGCTGAATGTCCCCTCGACTCCAGCAGAAAAGGGAAGAGGGAGGAAGGACTTTAACCCAGAGGGGATGTGGATGCTCCAGCCTGAGAATGTTCAGGGCCAGGTTGGATGGGACCCTGAGTAACCTCCTGTTGGGGTGGTATCCCCGCCCATGGCAGGGGTTGGGATGAGATGATCAGAGAGGGCCCTTCCAACACAAGCCATTCCAGGACTGAGTGATTCTAAGGACAGAAACAAAGGACATGCTGTGGGGTGTTTGAAGCAACATTTTGGGATTGCCTGGAATGTAGACAAGGGAAAAACTGGGCAACATAACATATGGAATATCTATCTTTAACAATATTTTAAAAAAGAAAAATAATACCATCAGTTGTGAGATATTGTATAGATTCTAAGGAACTAATTTTATTTTTTGATTATTCTTAGTACTAGATTGAGTTTAACTGACCAGTGAGTATTTGTACAGTGCCTGTGCACTTACAGAAGTTAAAAATAATAATAATAAAAGAAAATACTATGTCAATAAGGAGATACAGATATAGATTATACATTTATACACAAGTGCAGAGAGTAACAAGCACTTTACTCTGTGTAAAAGTGGCCAGGAAAGGATAAGATGTCAAAGTACAAGATGCACTTGTGGACTAAAACTACCCAGTGACTCTTATTAAATTGCACTAATCTTGCAAGTGGAGATAAAAGAAAAAGAAGGTTTTTCCTATATTGAATATTTAGCTTTTTAAAGTAATTAGGAATATTAAAACCCTGACAATGATTGAGATAGAAACATTATTCATAACTTTTATTTCCGCACTGGGCAGGGATCCAGTATATTTCATTTATGAGGTTTCAGCGGTGGAAAGAGAAGCGTTAGCCAATTCCTAAATTAAATATGCCCTGTTAACTTTTATAAATGATAGCCCAGGATTAGCCTCAAAATTTAAGCTTTCATTTTATTAATATAATTAGTGTGTTTGCTGGCCTATAGGGCCCATTGTCTTTCATTCCACTTGTTATATGCTGGGTAACACGTGCTCCTGTCCCAAGGTCTGATTCCACAAGCTCTGCCCAGTGGAATGCTCCTAGGAGGGAATGGCCCCATGGAAGTCAGCTTTTACTGCACCTGAGAGCTGCTCACCTAGAGCAGCTTGACACTAGAATTTTTGGTGATTGGCCTCTTTATTGTTAGGAGACTTTGTTTAAATTCAAAGGTTTAAAGGAACAGATTTCAGCTCAATACAGGACATTGTTACTCCCAGTATTTCCAAGAAGGAGGGAAGCTGCAAGCTTTGCCTAACTGAGGTTAACCAGGTTTTTCTGATATATGATCCATTGTTATCCAGTCATAATGTGGAAAACAATTTTCACTTCTGCTGGAATACTGTGTCACCTGCACCTACTTTCTTCCTGATCCTGCATGACAACTGGGTAGCTAATGAAGGTCACGTGTTTGCAGTGACAAAGGCTGTGTGGGATGTTCTGCAGGCTGTGCTCGGGTGAAACCGAGCCTGGTGGTGCCATCCCAAACTCCTGTGGCTCGAGAACTTCCCAATACATTCCTCACGATCAGGGATTTTATGCAATCACAGGCATATTGCTTTTCATGTTGGCTGTTTGAAGCGCTTTCACTGGGAGAGGGATCGCCAGCCAAAACACTCCCTTTAAATTTAGCAAATCTCCCAGGAGCTGGAATGGTTTCCTGAATGATCTCTCCTGAAAGCACCGCTGAGAAGTGGAGCCTCCCTGACACTGGGGGTCGTGTGTTGTCATTTACCTGGGGAAGATCTAAGGACACTCACTCTTTCTAAGATACAATTTCAACATCCTGCAGACATAGCCATTATAACTTGCTAAAAGTTATTTCCAACTTTCACTTGATTTGATGGGTGAAATTCAACCATAAGCAGAGCTCCAGCACAAGGTCCAAGTGTCACTTCAGACCCAGAAGTCAGACCCAAATGTTTTTCTTTTTCAGTGTGCCCATACCTGGAGAGGGTCTGAATTCTGACACTGAGCCCCAATTTCCTGTGGAGAGGCAAAGTTCTGGTGTAAAATGCAGCTCCCCAGTGTTTCCATTCTCCCTTGGCTAAAATATTCTCAATTAAATGTTTTGAATTTTTACAGCTACAGCCTGTAGTCATGCAAACAATTTAATCATCTTGTTCAGACTTGGTTTCATGCTTTCCTAGAACCCAGCCTGTAAGACAACAGTTACAAAACTTGCTTTTCAGTGCAGCTTTCCAGTGACTGATCACGGTACATGTTAGAGTTCATCTGTTGTCAAGGTTAAAATAACTTCAGATGAATTGCTAAACAATTATAAAAAACCCCAGTGCCATATTCAGCTCTGCATGTCTCTGTACCTGTGTTTTACTGCATGCTGTTGTACATCTGTCCATGCCCACAGGCCTAGCCTTGATTTCACCCTATAAAGCTGCAATATATTAAGACTTGATTACCATAACAATAAAAAGAGAAGTAATGAGGTATTAACTAAAGAAGCTCTTGAATAAAATGTTTTCAGCATTTTAATGATGCTAAAAATTAAAAGGAAAATCCTTTTAAAAAAACACCATATACCTTTCCCTTCCCTTTTAACTTGTTTTATTAATTCTTGCCTATTTTGTCCATGCAATCTGGACTGTTGGTTTTTTTAAATACAAAGCAAAATTGCAAATGCTCTGTGTGAACTTACCTGCTCACCTTTCCAATTATTTCAAAGCAATTAGCTTCAAACAGTATGATATACTGGCTTGAAGTTCTGGTGGGGATATAATTGTCTGTTGGTGGTTACCTGGCCTCTTCTGGGTCTTGCTAACAGCCATCTGTATTTACAGGCCCTTAGGCTCCCATCCAGTAAAGAATTTCAGCTTATCCTTACACAAGTAGGACTTTTCATTTAAGTGTTTAGGTAGTTGTTGAGTTAGTTTTGAAGAAACAGCTAAAAAGACTTCAGACAAATCTATACAAAGCTCTCATAGAAATCATCAGGCCTGTGAGGAATAAGGTGGTCTTTCTTTCAAGACATTAGTCAGGTAACTTCAGTTTTACTGAAGACTATTTTAACTCTCATGAGAATTATTTATTGTGAAGAAGGTCACAGAAATCTTTCTGGTTAATAGGGAATTCTCAAAACTGGGGACAACAGGTATGAAAAACAAAGTTCAGGGCAAGAACTCCAAATGAAAAGCAAAAATCTTCCAAAACTGCTTGTGCCAGATTGAGAAATTTCCAAGTAAACAAGCATGGAGGTTGTAGGGAAAAAATAAAGTGGTTTTCAAAGTGTTTGATTTGTTATTAGTTTTGAGAGAAAACACAGTACTTGCCCAAAGTGTAATTAAAGAGATGTTGGCATAATAAAGCCAAACCATCTTTCTTGCTGTGTCACCTGGGGGAGGGAGATTATAGTGCTGCTGTCTGGCATAGCCTGATCCATAATGTATACATATGGATAACACAGTTTTCCTTGGAAAGGATGTTTTGTACAAGCTGTCATTAGGAACAAGAACCTATTTCATCTTTATCTCTTTGTCAAAAATAGCCAAGGTCATAACAACAGGCGGTTGTAACATCACAGCAAGATCACTTTTAAGGGTATAGCCCTGGAGCAGCTGGAGTGCCTCAGTCCTGAGACTCGTGATGAATGGGAGCAGCAGATCCTGTGCTAAATCTGAACAGGGTTGTTTGACAAGCCATGGAAAGCAACAGCAGAACTCTCAGGAGAAAAATGAAGTTTTTTAAAGGGAGGCTGTGGTGGTTTTCAGGCTTGATTTTGACATTCATGTTCTCCAACTGCTTTGAACTATTTCTGAAGAGGAAATGAAGTTCAAAGGAAAGCTCCCTGGTTCATGAATTCAGGCTCAAACAAAATTCATATGGGAGGCTGATCTGCCAGAATCATTAGCTGATTTTTCATCCTCAGGTTTTTAGGATAGGATTGACCAGGAAACCACCAGAGTCCACCAAAGAGGGGCAAAGGTGCAAGANCTGATCTGCCAGAATCATTAGCTGATTTTTCATCCTCAGGTTTTTAGGATAGGATTGACCAGGAAACCACCAGAGTCCACCAAAGAGGGGCAAAGGTGCAAAGGCACAGCCCTTCTAAGCTGTTAGTGGGCTACTGCTTAGGTCCAGAGCCTGCCCCTGAGGGACACCTGTCCATGGCTCTTGTCTGGGAATTTGTAACTGTGGGGTTTGTATCTCAGTGACTGTTGTATCCAAGTGGCCAGATGAGGCCACAGAACCAGGTACAACAATGTTCCTGTTTCCACCACAGCCTGATATTCATTTGCCATTCCAGCTGTTGGGTTTAGAGGCAGTTTCTAAAGATCTGTTTGAAGTTGTTAAACTTCAATTGCAATCCAGTCTTAATTATTGCTTTAGCTGAAACAGGATTTCATATCCATAGCATGTGGACTTCAAAGTTTTAACACACTTTTCATTTAAGCTGAGCTCAAATTACAGCTTAATTTTGATGTGATTTGCAGACTCAGTGACAACCGCATCATGCGGAGATGCAAATGTACAAAATCAAACTCCAGTGAGGCTCATACGAGGATCTTTCTGTAGCAATTACGGTGTGGAATTGATTTCTGTCTCTCAGATCTAACAATTTGCTCTTCCTTAAACTTAAAAAACACCCATCTCCCTTCAATCACTGCTGAACTGGTGTAATCAGGTAAACAGCTTGTGTTTAATTTTTGCCTCTGCTGGATGTTGGGCCCACGCACCGGGGCTTGGGCCCTGGGTTTCGTGTGTTCCCAGGCTCTGTGGCAGCAGCTCTTCCCGGGCCCAGCCCACGCAGGACAGCCCGTGACAGGGAAGGAGATGTAAACACAAGCTGCTGTGCAGTGCCGTTGGTGGCACAGCAGCATGTCCTGCATGTATTTTTACACAGATAATTTGGCTGCATTAAACTGGGCTAATCCATCACTTTGCATTCAGTGGGAATATTTTGTCTCTTGCTGAAGCTGTTGATATCTGCCCAGTCGTTTGTGGCAGTTTCTCCTCACTTTGTGAGGGATGTGTGGCCTCTCGGCTTCCTTGAATTAACCACTTGGGAGGTGCTGCAAGCTTATGGAAAGGTACTGGAGTCATGTGAGCCCAGGCTTCTTCCACAGTCACAGGGCTGAGCACAGGGCAAGGGTTGATTCTGGAAAAGGAAAAGTAGATCCAAGATTTACTCTGGGAAGGAACTGCTTTCTGTTCTTCTGTGTGATTCATTGGTGATGAATAGATCAGCTGCCAGTTGTTCTAAGTCTTGTACTAAAGTGAGTGAAAAATAGAAATTCAGCACCCTGTGTCCTTTTACTTTTCACCTTCATCTTCCCTGTCAGAGTCTGGGAGAGTTCTTCCTTCCCTAAATCAGCTGGTTGTGTCTAAAGCCAAGGTAGTGACAGATCATTTCCCCAGAACTCCCAGTCCTCCTCTGAGACTCCCTCTTTTGGATGATTTGAAGAGTCAATTGAGCTGACCTGACTCTGTCTGTTCCAGTCCCTGGAGTTCTGTCTTCCAGCTTGTGCCTTGCTCTCAAGGCTTGATCCAGTCTTGTACTTCATACATATGAATAGTCCTTTTAAAGTCAATAAGGAACAATCTTCTTTAAGTTAGATAAATGCTTAAGCCATTACCTGAATGGAACTCTGGGATGAGGTGGAAATCAGGTTGGTGAGAATCTCTTTTATAGGGGCAAAGAGTTACTGAGTGTCATCCAGGATGACTGGGGGCATGAACAAGGGCTGGGTCTCACAGCTGACAAATGAGAGGGGAGAGGACAGGTAAGACCCAGTGAACACCTGGGCACATCCCTTTGACCCACAGCCCCAGGTGTGCTCTCCCTGAGCAGGATGGAAATTCTGTGCTCCATGGAACCAAACTGCAATTCTTTGTGCTGGGTATCGCTGCAAAATCAGTTTGAATCCAACACTGAATCCTGCTGAAAACCGGAAAGGGAAGCTGGGAGCAAATCTTTTTGTGTAAAGTCTTACTGATTCCCTGTCAGTAGGGCAGTAAGTCAGGGATTGGTGCTTCCAAAAGGGAGTGAGAAAAGGCATTTAGGTTCTGGAGCAGAGAACTGGGTGTGAAGCTTTGGGAGCAGGCAGGGTTAGCCAGGGGAGTTGTGTCCCAAAGCATCCAACAGTGTTGTTGAGGCGTTTGCAACAGAGCAATGAAGAAGCCCTCCCAAAGCACAGCTCCTGTGAACCTGGAGCAGAACTGAACTGTGTGGCTGCTCTCTGATCTGGGGAATGGCTTGATGATTGACTAAAACTTGGAATTTTCAGGATAACTTTCAGTAAATGAAACCATGGTTACAAGCACTGAATGGGCTAAACGCATTCCCGTGCAGGTTTGTGTGGTTATGCAAGAGGGAATTTGGCTCCCATACATCTTTCCTTGGCTGCCAAACTGGTGAGAGCAGAGCAGACTTCGCAGAGAGGCAGCGTATGTGTGACGAGTTGTTAGTTTTATTAATTTGACTGAGGTTTTTCTCACTTTAGACAGAGTAATAGCTATAAAAGAAAGAACCTACTAAAATATCCTCTTTAATGAACTGAATTGCTAATGCTGAATTTCATTGCTGGAGCATCTTACAATAATGTGGCTTTAAATGTGCACTACACAAATGAACAGACTTTAGATCAATTTAAAAGTACCATTGGTATAATTTTATGGCCTGGTCACTAAGAGCTGTCACTTGGAGAAAAGAGCAAAATTTCCTTTTGCAAAGCGTAGGCAAAAGTCTCAGCTGTGGACACCCACTCAAAATTATTCCTGGGGCTTTTGCTTGCTAAAAAACGCACACAAAAATTAGTGGTCCTTGGGAAAGCTTTTGCCTGTGTTGGATGTGGCGAGGTATTTCAAGGAATTTTTGGAGAGGGCAGAGCTTTGCTCACTGTCCAACACCAAGGTACTGGAAAATCCCTCAGGAGCTATTTCAGGCACCTGAACCTGGAGAGCCTCAGGCCTGTTCTGACTTTTTCTGGGTTATCAATTACTGTTCCCAAAGACAAGTGCTACAACTGGAAAAGGCTCTACTGCCCAATCCAGTGCTCTTAGGATTTTTCAAAAGCTGCTCTTCTTCCTAGTTAAAAACTGCTTTCTGGGCAGTCTTTAAGGATTGACATCAAAAAGAGAAACCAAAGGTTTCATTCAAAAGTTAGACTTGAAATTTACCTCAGGCCTCCAGCAGCTAAATTTTGCTCAAAGATGACAGGTATTCATCACCCAGTGTTAGACACCAGCCTGCCTGTGTGTGGATACCTGAGAGCTGAGGCACAGCCAGTAAATCACTCTCAGAGCACCAGGGAGTGTGCCCAGGCAGAGGAGGCAGGCACATGAACATGCAGCTTTCCCTGGTACTGAGGGTTTCTTTGTTCAGGCTTAAATTTCAGGGTCTACATACCAAGATACTAAAATCATTTATTTGGAAACAGCAGCTGGGTATATTTTAGCTGCTCTTTGGCTGCTGCACTGAACAGTCCCCATCGTCCATGTCCCCTCCCACTGACCTGGTGTTCAACGTGGGCAGTGTCTGCTCCAAGGGGAAGTGTTACATGCTGAGATTTGTCCTCAGACTTCACCCTAATTTTGTGTGAACTTAGCTCAGCCTCCACAGGGCGGGGAGTCTTCATTTATCCTGGATTTCTGTGGGAGTTGAGTATATTCGTCGTCTGGATTGACTGGGCCCGGGCTGGAGCTGAAAAGGGATGGCAGTGGTGGGCTGGGAAGAGCTCAGCCACAGTTAATATCTGTGCTAAAGAGGAGGGAAGCTCTAATGTACAGCTGGCCTTGGTGTCTTGGGTGGGTTGCATTTAAAATACAGCCTGGAGGCAGCTTTGCTAACTTTAGAGATGTGTGATGATCAGATCTGCAGGAGACTACACAGAAGTGATGCAACATGACAGATTAAAGTGAGAGTGATAGCACTGAGCTCCTGCATCACCTAATGGGGACGTGGCAGCAGAATGGATCATTCTGCAATTTATTGGTTTTAAAGTTCTTTCCCTGTCAATAAAATAATTGTCTAGGAATAAGAGACCTGTTTTGGAGCAAAAGTTAGAGATGTATCTGCCACTGTACAGGTGACACTCTTTGGAGTTTCTCTTTAGCCTTAAAATCACTTGCATTTCTAGTTGCTTCTCCATGCAGGATCAGGCCTTGGTGATCTTAATTTACTCTGTATAAAATGGGAAAGTTTCTGGGAGTTTTCTTTGTTTTACCCAGTATTTGTGCTATTGAGAGTTCGATAGCAAGGCTCTGAAGTGAATTATTTTCAGAAGTTTCGCTGAGACATCCTATTCTTCTAAATTACACTCATGAAAATCCCTCTTAGGCCCCTCAAATAATACTCTGATACTTATTTGTAGTCCTTACAAAACCCTGAAAAAGCGTTTGCCATAGGAGCAGATACCTCGTGTCCCCAGTGAAATGAGTGTTTGTTGACGGCTTGTCTGCCTTGGTGTTGTGGAGAGAAATAATGAGATAGCAGAGGACTTTAATAAGTGCAAACGTGGCTGTAAATGCAGGGCTGGCAGATCAGAGCCCTCACAGGTGAGCGTTTTGTTCTCGCCGCTCATCGAGCTCGGGCAGGGAGAGGAGCAGGCCCACAGCTCTCCAGGAGGAAAAGCATGGAAAATGAGGGAATGTGTCGTGACCTAAGGAAATAAATGAGCAGATGGTGTGCCAGCATCATACCTGACACTCCAGAGGAGGTGGTTGTAGCATAACCACCGACTGCAAACAGAGTTGTGAACAGAGCCCAAAGCCAAGAAAAGCAGGGGAAGGTGATATGCATGGAGGCATGGAATAAAAAAGCAGAGCAAAGAAAAGATTGAGATATGACAGAGAAGGAATTTAGAGGAAAAGCCGGGAAAATAAGCAAGGTGAGGGAACAGGCAGGAGCAGGTGAGGATAGAAAAGGAGGTCAGTGTGCAGATAACTGACTTGAGACAATACATAGCTGAATTAGGATGTTTTATAAATGAACACTGTGATGTGAGGCACCCAGAATTCAAGCCTTGTGAGCAGGCAGTTATTGGCTGATTCTACCAAGGAGAAATTACAGATTTTGTTAAAATAAGAAAGTGAAGTGGAAGGAATGAGGATAGAATGGTGATGGGAGATGGCACAGGCAGGTTAATGAGGGTGAAGATTTTTCTGGTTCCAGCTGGAATAGTTATTTTTCTTCCCAGGTGCTGATCCAATTCTGTGGTTTGGATCTAGGATGAGAATAATACTGATCACACACTGATGTTTAGTTGTTGCTTAGTGGTGCTCACCCTAAGTCAAGGACTTTCCATTTTCCCCTGCTCTGCCAGGGAGGAACTGCACAAGAAATTGGAGGGACCATGGCCAGGACAGCTGACCTGAACTGGGCAAAGGGATATTCCATAACGTGCTCAGTGAACAAACTGGGAGGCACCAATTGCTGCCCTGGGACACACTGGGCATCCATCAGTGGGTGGTGAGCAATTGTGTTGTGCAATAAGTACTTTTCCTCTCTTCTTCTCNTCAAGGACTTTCCATTTTCCCCTGCTCTGCCAGGGAGGAACTGCACAAGAAATTGGAGGGACCATGGCCAGGACAGCTGACCTGAACTGGGCAAAGGGATATTCCATAACGTGCTCAGTGAACAAACTGGGAGGCACCAATTGCTGCCCTGGGACACACTGGGCATCCATCAGTGGGTGGTGAGCAATTGTGTTGTGCAATAAGTACTTTTCCTCTCTTCTTCTCTTTCCTCTTCCTCTTCTTCTTCCTCTTCTTTTTATATTATTATTATTGCTGTTCTTATCTCAGCCAGTGTGTTTTACCCTTCTCCAGTTCTCCTCCCCACCCCTCTGGTGAGCAAAGTGAGCAAAGGCTGTGTGGGACTTTGTTGCCATCTCAGTTTAAACCAGGACAGGAATCTGAACCAGGTGATATCCAGACAGAAGAATGATTTAGAGATGAAGTGCTCAGGTTTAAGTAGCATTTGTCTTTTTTTGGTGCTGATAAAGAAACCTGTTGAAGTGTTTATGAAGGAATGCAAACGTGTGTTCTACAGCACTATGGCTTCAATAAACACAATGTAATGTTTAAACACAATGTATTGGAGTGGGATGCTGGAAGTTATAGTGCATTCAACTGCCAAAAATGCCTTTTCTTGGCCTGGAAGGATCATGCAAGCAAAGAAAGTGCAGTTTTCAATAGTCAGGGTTTATTTTGTTACTGACAAAAGCAGAGGTGAAATACCAGGAGTTTTGTACATTAGGGAAAATTTATACAGTCAAAAGTTCACTCGTATTTCTGTACTCATGAAAATACTTTACACCTTTAGTCTTGACCCTTCCTTACAGCATTTGATTGCCTTAAATGTGTGGTTTATAACAAGCACATCTTCCAGTCATTTCCTTACAGCTCCAAGAGACCTGATTCAGTGCAGAGAAACTGCAGGGTTTTATTTATTAAACATGCCTGTGTTAGCCCAGCAGAATATCTGGATGTTTGGGAGTGGAAATGAGAGTTCTAAACACCTCAATCTTGTCCAAGAAAGCCCAGTGAAGGCCATTTGTCAGGGAAGCTGGGAAGAGACCCAAGTGTCACAGATATGGGTGTCTCTGTCTTTGTAATGGCAAGAACTCATGAAATATGATCAGTGACCTAAAAGATGAGTAAAGTCAGAGAATAACAATGCAGGAGGAGTTTCTGGGTTGTGAAGTGAAATTAAAAGGGACCTGCTGCTACACAGAGACTTCTGCTCAGAGAACTACGGGCAAGAAGGGTGGAAAAGGGAAAGAAAGCGTGTCAGAAAGGTTCCCATCCACAACTACTGTGTAGCAGTTGGTTTTATCCACTTTCATGGCTTTGGGGTGTGCTGTGCAAGAAGGATTTAGGTCCCATTAGGAATAACAGTAAATGCCAGATGGAAATGATGTGTGTATTGTTACTGAGATTATTTTATATCAGGAAGAGCTTTATGGGCATCAGCCAGAAAGAAGAGAGATGAAACACTCATTCTTTGATCTTGGAGGGTGGTCATTGAACATGAAAAGTCTCTGCTGTTCATCATTCTCATTTTCAGTAGCTTTTCTGCCTATCACACAGTGCCTGCTCTTGTGAAGGCCAGAGGCTGCCAGGTTTTATAACCCAGACCAGGATGCTTAAAAATATGTGCATCAAATTCAGGGTAGAGGGTGAAATTCAGGGTGAAATTAGCCAGCAAAATTCAAATTTTAACAGAAGTAGCTAAAACATGAAACAGCAGACACATGGGTAGTTTAGAGGGAAGGGTTTCTCACCTTCCTACTGCCTGCTTAAATCTCACCTTTCTGAACCCCATGTACAGAGCTGCAGTGTTCTAATTATGCAGCAATGTGAGTAAATCATGAAACTTGATTACAGGAGAGTTTTTAGTCAAGGCCCAAAGTCTGATGTCCTCTCTGACTTATTTACATTGCAGTGATAATTTCCTAAATAAAGATCAAAGCCTGGAAACAAACTGCAGCATGAGGCAGGTTTGCAGAAAGACACAAGGATCCATGTGAAAGACCAAGTTTTCCATAGAGATTGCACACTTTGCTGCTGGGGTGGGAGATAAGGAGACATAGCTGGAAGTCCGAGGAATTCTAGGAAATCCAGAATAACCTTTGCTTCCTCATCTACTTTACCTGTTTGTGCTTCTCACTTACATGGCATCCACTTCAGTTGGGATAGCAATAAGAAAACACATGCATTTCTGCAAATATTATCTCCTTCTTCTAGGATAAACTCCAGCCACTGGAATTTCCCAGATTCCAGTTTGGGAATCCCAGTGGAGCGTGGTACCTCTCCCTTGCAGATTTGGTGGGGCTATGGGACAGAGGAGCTGCAAGACAGAGCCCAGTGGATTTGGTTTTGACGTCAGGTGAAGCATTATTTTTGTCAGAGCTTATTCAGAAATCCTTTGGGAAGAGGGTCTTTTTATTTAGGCCATTCATGGAATCTGATGGTGGCAGCCCAGTGCTGGGTTTCTTGGGAACCACCCCTCCATGACATTGGAAAGAGTCTCACCATCTTTCATCCTCAGCTTCTGGCTCCAGAGCTCTTTGGAGTGCTCAGGTTCACAGCTTAGAGCTCAGTCAAATACAAGAAGTGCCATTTAGGCATTAAAAAACTCCTCTACTGTAAAGGTGATTAAAGACTGGAATAGGCTGCTCAAAGAGATTACGGACTTTGTCCTTGGAGATATTCAAAATTCAACTGGATACAGTCTTTGACAACTTGGACTAGATGATCTCCGGGGGTCCTTTCTACCTCAGCTGTTCTACAATTCTATGATTCTATGAATTATTTTATTCCTGTAACTTTAGTGATCTCTGAATCAGAGCAGGAGGTTTAGTGAATCGCTGGATATGGTGGAAAACATAGAATATCTAAACAGGTCAGAGCATTCTGAAAGCCCTTGGGAATCTCCTGTGTCTAAGAGCAGAACTCTATTATGGTGAGCCTGTCCAAAGAATTATGTGGTTATTCTCACTCCAAAATCCTGAAATGCCGTGGAAATTCTTATGACAAGATGTATTTTCATCAGCAAATTCAACAGTACTAGAATTCCTTGATCATATTCAGGAATTCAGGCTCTGTTCCCAACTCTTTCTGGACTGCTGCATCATTCTGGACATGTCCTTTCCCTCTGTATTTCATTTTCTGGTGTATGGAATGCTGATCCTGGCCACATCTGGGTGGGATACTGGAGTTTCTAGCTGAAAACTGCTACAGAAGAAATAGATGTTTCTCCTCAGATTAGTGAGACCCGTTGCTGTGTGTTGTGTGGTGAATGCATGTGTTCTTCTGACAGCAAGAAATGACATGAATTAATTACTCTGACACGCAGTCATGATGTTGCAGTCGGTACCCGAGATGTCCAGATGTTGGGTTGTTCTTCCAGGATGCAACATGTTGGAATGCATTAGGAGGTGCATTTCTGCTCTCTGGATGACTATGACAAATTGAGGCACAGCCAAGCCGTTAAAGTTGCTCCCAGGCATCTTTCACGCTTCATCCATTCCATGAGTGATTGATGGTATTAAACCTCTCCCTTTTCTGTGTGGGGAAAAACACATTGTGGATAATGGAAAGGAAATCATCAGCGCTAATATTTATCCCAACTTTGTTTTGTAGCTGCAAGATCAATGTTTTTTTAATTCACTTTTCATTCTCTTTTGCTTCATTTGCTTTGTTGTTGTAAAGGACGTGTTGCATCTCGGAATCACATTTGGAGCACGGTTTTATTAATACAGAGCTACACAAGTGGAATTGTTCTGGGTTCATAGAAATGATAACAGAAACTCAGCCACTGTCAGGTGTTTAAATTCAATATTTAACATTTCTGAGTGCTTTCTTTATAGCCGGGAATTCCTTCCAGGCTGATTAGAGAAGGAGATTTAGGTAAACTCCACATGTGGCCTTCGGGGCTTGGATATCACAGCAAGAGTCTGTTAATCCTGAGCAGGTGTGAAAGGGAGAACATGGACAGGAGGGACCTCAGATATGGAGGAATGAAATTGCAGGGAATTCTCTGGGTTGGGCTGGTATTGCCATGACAGGAGAGCGGGGAAACACAACCCAGACCTCTCTGTAGGGAAACATTATGCTCCATTAAGTAAACTAAAATGTACATCTCGGTTCTGGTTCTCAGGATCTTTGCAAATGCCATTTCATCTGCATTTTGGAAATCTCACTGATGGGACTGTGGCCAGTGGGCTGCCAAACAAGGAGGCTGCTTTGCCTCCAAGTTACATGGTCCTTCTAATATTTTGTTTTTCTAATGTAGATCAAAGTCCAAATTCTCCTTTTTCTGTAAGTCTTTCACACATTAAAACCAGCAATAGCAGTAGACCATGTTAAAGTAAAACAGAAATGATGGAGCTGTGTATCATAGCAGGGTCCAGTCTTGATCTGTTCTGACTCTGTCAGTCCCAGTTTCCATGATGTCTCCTGTGCTTCTTGCACAACACAGACTTCCCCCATTTCTTTACTGAAATTGAATAGTTTCTTTAATAAAATAAGCAATGATCAGCACTGATACATGGGTCATGCAGCTTGTATAGGAAATGGAGGCTTTCATAACATTCAAGAAAGGCAAGTTAAAATTCTAGTACATTAGGTTAAAAATCCTCTTTTTCTTCATAATTGAGAATTTCTTATACTTCCATTACAGTGGGATTCAGTAGGGAACCAAGTTTTTGAAGTTTTCTATTTGGGATAAGACACATCTGTGACAAAATTTCTTTGTCAGTGGAAGTCTGTCCACTGAACAGTCAGAGTGCTGCTCACCCCTCTGGGAGAAGAACAGTGAGGTTCCCCTGCCACTTACATGTCAGTGAAGATCTCAGATCCAGCTGCTATCCATCCTAAAGGAGATTTCAGGAGTTAATTGGTCTGGTGTGAGCTCTCTGCACAGAAACTGAATTTTTCTTTCCCTGGACACTTCATAACAAAACAAACCTGTTCATCACCACCCCCAACTCCATGACTGATTAGCTTCTATTTGCTTCTCTCAGTGTCTTCCTCTAGAGCCACATATTTTCCTGGTTTCAATACAAAAATGGAAATTAAATGTCAAGCTAGGCTCTGATATTTCAAAAGAGACAGACTTGAAAAACAGAAACATGACCAGAAGAAATGTTTAAAATTTTATCACGGCCCAGTCCTCAGATATCCAGCAGCGGATCCGATCTGAGCAGGGGCTGTGTGTAATTGCATTTTAAGGAAGTGAACAGAGCAGCCTCAGTTGCAGGACTGTTTGGTTTACTGTAATTAGATAAATTAATCAGTACATTAACTTCTAATGCAGAGCACAGTTCTGGAATGAGTTGCAGATATTTGTTATTTTGTTAGGATTTAAAGAACAAACATTTCTACAACAGGTCAGTGCTACAAAGCTACCAGAGCTCTATGTGTAAGAGGTTTTAAACTCCATAAAGCATAGCACAGAGAAAGTTACAGCTGGGTTACTTGTTACTTCTAAGAGAAAGAAAGAGGTTTGTGTGAGTTAGTTATTGCACTTCCATCTAAATTTGTAAACATCAATGTATAACTCATCTTGGCCTCACTTGTAGTTAATGAAGCTATATTTCAAAGCTGGGAAGCAAAGGGCTTCCTCCCTGTCCTTTGCTCATAGTGCTCCTGCTGACATCTCCTGTATGATCCCAGAAACTGTTTTTCCATGTAGTTGGAGTGGTTACATGTTCTGCATAAGGGACGACTTGTGAAACACCTGGATGATGGTGCTGCCAGACTTTTCAAGGTCCAAAATCTCCCTGGCCAGAACACTTTATACGCAGCCCCCTGTTAACACAGGGACATCTGACAGGTTATGGTAAATATAAACCAGCACATTAAATGAGACTTTCTGCTGTCTCCTCACTCATCCACACTTTTATGTCAGGCTTTCAACACAGGGATTCTCTGGACACATTAAACATGAATCAGTTCTTTGGTTTAGTGGTTGAGTGCAGTCCTGTATCTTATCAAAAAGCTCACTCACAGTGAACAATGTCACATTGCTAAGACACGTTTGTCTCTCAAATACATACAGGCCAGAGAGCAGGTACAGGCTTTTCCTGACTGGAAAGGCAGCTGGGGTTTGTACTGAGGCATGGCTGGCATCACCAGTTCCTAGAACACCCTGGCCATGAGCTGCTACTGCCACAGCAGCCTGAAGTGATGATCCTTTGTGCTGGACCCAGACCTGAGGCTGTTTGTCCCCGTGTCCCCCCTTCTGTCTCTTATCATCTCCCTCCTATATAATTTTGCTCTGGCTTTCTGCTTTTATCCATTCTTTTCCTGTGCTCCCCTCCCTTGTTGCTCTTAATTCCTCCCCATTCCTGGGTGGGAAGGGCTCAGCTCCCCCTGCTCCCCCCAGCACTCAGAGCCCACAGGCTGGGCTGTGCCAGGGCCTCCTGAGCAGCAGCTCCGCTCGGCGCTGTCCTGATTGCCTTCTCCAGCAGGCAGGGAGTAAAGTGGGATTCAAGGAGCTGCCTATGGCTTCACCCACAGTGAGACGTTGGAACAGAGCAAGGAAATGGCTCTCAAGCAGAGCAGTGGCAGGGTTTTAGTGCCTTGAGTTCTCTGTCATTCTTGACTTCCCTAGATTGCCCTGATGCTGCTTGGGTAGCCTGGCTAAAAGTCTACAACACCATTTTGTATCACAGAAAGATTCCTCTAATGTGTTTCAAAATGCCAGCCTGCCTTTCAGCCAAATACTGGCTATTCTGGGTGGTTGCTGCCTTAGCCCAGTCACTCCTTCTAGTGGAAACTGCCAAGTGTGCCACTGGTATCACATTGGGGTCTCCCTCTCACAAACAGAGACAGGCAATCAGAAACACTTATTTAATGTAATTTGTGATTCTGTGAATTCAACGTTTGCAGATGCTGCCAGGCTGCCACCCCAGGGGACTTCAGCAATGTAGTTCTATATTTGAACTTTGAGTGGGGGGAGGAGAAGAGAGGAATGAAAAGAGACATACATAAAGGCTTATGAGGCATTTTCTAAAATTTAGGAAATAAGAGTCTATAAAACACATGAGGATTTGGATTCACTTTAGTTCTAGTAATGGGGATAGAATTGTTTCTGCAAAATCAGTGATTGCTGCGGAAAAGCATCAGAGTCACCATCTGAGCCTGCTCTCAGATGGCTTTTCAGTTCAAGTGTCCTCACTCCAAAAGTCTAATTAGAATGAACAGAGTCTCCATTTCTTCAGAAATTGAACCCAAACCAATCTCAGATGCTGGCAGGTTTGGAGAGCAGGTGGGCATGATTAGATTTCTGACTCTGACCAGACCCTGCACTGAGTCTCCTGGCACATGGCACCTACCTCGTGTCTTTTGTTTGCTTATGATCATTAAAAAGTAATTAGTGAAATTAAGGAGTTCTGACTGTAATGCACTGTCTGTTTGAGAACAAGATGGATTTTGGTGAAGAATCTCAATTTAGTTCCTGGCACAACACTTCGTGTTCCAAGCCAGGGATCAAAATATGCATGGACAGGTCCCTGTGTTTGTCTCCAGGTTTGTGCCTTGGGGGAGGAAGATCCTGGGGCTTCTCAACCTACTTTGTGTAGGACTGCAGGTGTGGAGGGGCTGCTCCCTGTGCCCTTTCAGGACACAAACATTTCAGAAATCACAGCCACTCTCAGGCAGCTCTGACTGTCGTGCTGCTGAGGGAGAGGTTGCAAAAGCCCAAGACCACCAGGGCGTTCTTTGTGTGGGTGAGGAGTCCCAGGGAGCCTGGATGGCAGCAGCATCTCTTGGTAGAATTCCTTTCCTACCAGCCCAAAAGATCCTAACCAGACACTGGTCTCAGGCTGAAGCCTCTGGAATTGTTGAGGGGCACTGCTTAAATTGCTGTTACAAGGTCATGTGTGATGTTTTGGCTGTGCTCACCACTTTCACTTTAATCTGTGAGTCAAATGCTAATGCATTTGTGCATCCACTCTGGTAGAAATGACCATCAAACCCGCCCCAACCTACCCAAAGTGAGATCCTTACCTGTGCCTGGAGAGAGGGTGAATATGCAAATATTCTTTCTAGTTGTAGGGAGTTGAATTATTTGTATTCCACATAATTTTTTAATGCACCCTTTTGTTCAGCAATTAATATTTAACAATCTCAAATAAAACTGTCAAACAATATGGTTTTCACAATACAATTTTAAAATATCTACCAATCCTTCATCTTTTATTATAGTAAAACACTGGAATGGCTAATGTGAGTGGTGGTTTGGTTATGTTAGTACGAAGATGAGCTTTAATATTCCTCTTTATTTTATTCAGAAACATAAAATCATAGAATGATTTGGGTTGGAAGGGACCTTAAAGACCATCCAGTTCCAACCCCCTGCCATGGGTCAGGATGCCATTCACTATCCCAGGGTGCTCCAAGCCCCATCCAGCCTGGTCTTGACACTTCCAGGGATGGAGCAGCCACAGCTTCTCTGGGTTCCTTATCTCCCACAGGGGTTTGTGTTTGTGGGTGCAAAAGAAAAGCAAGAAAATGTGAGTGCACAGGACGTTGGTGATTGTCAGGTGTCCATTCAGTGACTTTTCTCTTCTACTCATTTCTAGGCTGCCTGGAAATTTATCTCAACTTAATTCTTTGGTTATAAGCAATTTGCAACTTGAGCAATAATCCTCATAACCTTTGCTACAGTTGTGTCCTTGATGTAATAGGGAAGGTAACGCATTAGTAGGCACATGCTGAGCTCGGGCTGTACCTGAGATTTAATGATATTTAACTCTGGACCTAATTTCAGTTTACAAGCGATTACACGCTGTCCTCTGGGACATTGCTGCAAAGAATTTTCAAATAAGTTGCAAAATAGTGACGAATTAACTTGTAGTCGTGTCAAAATCAATTATCTTACATGACAGCTCAACTACACTTTTCTGTTTGCTGCACTGCAGCATGCTAAACATCAGCCTAAGCATAAACATAAAGTCCTTGTATGTCAGACTCTGAAGCAGATTGTTCCTGGATTTCACGGGCATGCAAATCTCCTGCAGGCTCAGTGGAAATGTTTTGATTACATTCACAAAATCAGAATATTCTTTCCTGCCATGTTTATAAACTGTTGCACCATGAAATCATATAAATTTGACATAGTTTGATCAAAACATTCTCGTGGATGTTGTCCTGGGCTGATCCATGTTAAAAACCTCCTCTCAGATGGGTTTTGCCAAGGCAATGCCACATAAATCCCAGCCGGGTGCTTTCTGCAAACTCTTGCTGCAAAGGGGTGGCCGTGCACCCTCAGGTGAGTGAGGGGATGCCCTGCTGTGGTGGGATCAGTCCCAGTCAGGGCAGGGAACAGGGGAAATGAGCACGGGGCCTTTAGGAAAAATTCAACAACCAGTCAGATCCAGGCAACCCCCTCACCACACCTGCTGGAGTCTGGAGAGGAAAAGGGGGGCTGGAAGAATCCAGAGAGTCAAATCACTTTTTCTGTATAAAGAACTGAGAGTTAAATTTTCCACCCTGGAAAACCTGGTGTAATTCAGCTGCAGCCACAGATCTGATTGGTCCTTTCTGTTTCTGAGACACTCTCTCTGCACAGAGCTGGTGTTTCAAGTCCCAAACATTTCAGATAGCAAAACCTCTCCATTTGTAGCTGTAAAGATTTCATCACATGCTGTGTGCAAAGAGATGTTATCTGTGAAAGCATAAACTCCTGTACAAAATCCTGTAATTATGTGATTATAAAAATGCACAGAGCCACTTTATCATGGTTTATGTATAAAAGACACTTAAACTGACAGAGCAGCATTATTCTGTAGGCCTGTGATCAGCTTAAGAGAAATAAAAGACAGTAAAGATACATCAACATCTGTTTAGGTCAGAATTGCTGCGGGAGAGGCTGCTAAAGTTTGGAGTGGTGTAGTGCTCGAAATCTGGTTTGCAGGTTCAGCTCTCGAGCTGGCTCCGTGTAGGGGCCTGTCAAATGTTACTACGGAGAGAAATACGTCGGGGACTTGTATCGCTTCCAAGCTTTAATTCCTCTGATATATTTTGGAGAACAAGTGTTACTGAAATAGTAGATATTCCTGCCAACAGATTACTGAAGCAGGAAAATACTATTTCAGATGTAGTATTGTAGGTAATGAAGATAGAATAAATGACCCGGCCATAGAAAATAACATCAGTCATTCATGAATTGCACAGCTATAAAACAAACGCTCAAAACGAAGGAAATCCATTTGGAATGTGTTTTGGCTTGGAACACTCAGGAAATTTTATGTGATAAATACCCCAAAGTTCAGGTTCTAAGAAAACTGTCAGGAATCAGCAACTTAAGAGGCAGAAACTTGTAGCTGGAGACATTAATTTCATATTAGTTATCAAAAGAGGAGATAGTTGAAATAAGTAGAGAGAGTACAGATAAGCAGTAAGGAATAGAAAGAGGAACTGAACAGCAGACAAAACTATTTTGACTTAGAAATCAAAATACAGTAGGAATAAAGTGAGATTTGCCAAAAATCAAGCTATGCCTATTAACAAAAATAGCAACTGTGTGAGTAAAAAGAGACAAGAAAAGGATGGGGAGTCTTGCTTTAGGGGAAATGGAGCAGGACAGTGGTGTGACCAAAACCAGAAGAGGTTTCTGCAGATTTCTGCAAGGATGATGAATGTGGAGTCAGGAAGAGGATGAGTAAAGGGGAAAGAAACAACAACTGAGGCAGGAGCACAATCTGAAGGCATTAATATGCTCCGGGAAGGGAAGGCAGTTGAGCTGCCAGCCGTGCTCCGAAACAACAGCATAGGAAATGTGACCTGATAGCAGGGATTGGTTAATGAATCTTGCCAAGGTGAAAGGGGGACTTGTCAGAGCCCAGGATGTGCTGGCTGGGTTCTTGCAGGTGTTGCACACGGAGGGGGTTAATGCCTCATGCAAAGTTTACTTGAAGTTCCTCAGGGCTGGGATTTGGCAGAGTGAGGCAGCAGTGCACATAAACTACATCCAAATCACACTCAGCAGACTGTAAATCACAGTCACAGAGCTGAATCACAACCCAAACACACATTTCACTCCTGCTCTCTGTGAATGTCTTCACCATCCTAACACCCTGTGTCCCAGGTGCTGGGAAGGACCGGGGGGTTGAACCCCACTCAAGCTCACTGTTCCATTCAAATTATCTTCTTCATCCATGTTTTGTGTTCCGTGTTGGGCTGAGCCCAGGTTTATACTCCCCATGCTGGTCTAGAGAACTCAGAAAAACAGATACTCATTCCTTAGTCACAGTATTGTGTGGCTGAAGAAAATAAAACATAGTTGCTACATTTAGCAGGGTGGGAAAGTAATGCACGTAGCTAGAGGCCTGTTTTTCCAGTCCCAATAATATAAACATCATAGAGTACATTTTGAAGGAGCTAAGAGAATCAATTGCCTAGAAGTAAATGAAAAATGGATTAAAAAAGAACATATGTTTATCTAAGGTAGATAGTACAAAAGGCAGCTAATAGCTTTCTTTGATAACATAACCAATTTTCCAGGCAAAGGAAACAGTGCAAAATGCTTTGTAAACATAAACAAGTGAAGGGAAATTGCTGGCTGATGGGTTCCCTGTAAACGTTGCCTTGCCAGGAATGCTGCAGATTGTGAGAAGTCAGGGAAAAAAAAAGGTTTATGAAAATACCAGCATGAAGCAGGTAACACTCCCTGGGAATCCACACAGCGTGTGTTCTGCATCAGAGCTGCCCCCTCCTTGCCAAGTCTGGGCTCCACGGCCGGGATGGGATTCAAATCACTCCACCCCAGGCACCGAGGGCCTGGGAGGAACGCTGGTTCCTGAGCCGTGGGACTGGCCCTGGAGTGAACTCACCCCTCTCTCTCCCAGAGTTGCATAGCCCAGCCTGGCTGCTCCGGGGTTAATGAACCGCACGTGTCTGGGCGGGAGCTCTGGGGCAGGGCAGAGGTGCTGCTGCGGGGGATGTGTGTATTTAACTGTGGAGAGCAGGACAGAGCCTTTAGTCTTCCGAAGAGGATGTTGCAGAAGTTTGAAATGTGCCATTGGCACAGAATTTGTGAAAGAACATTTGTTTCCTGATGAAAGCCCCTATTTAGGAGTTCACAGTTACTTTTTAACCATTAGCTCAGGCGCAGAGTTGACCTCTCCGGGCAGTTGGAGAGCCTGCAGCTCACAGCCAGGAGGGCCCATTGTGAAACCTCTTCCCATGAATGTAAAGATTGTTTTCCTACTGGGTGCATCCAATTCCTCATCTTGTTGACAGTTCCCCAGTTGCCCTGATAGGCCTCCCTGTCAGACAACATTTCAGCTCAAAATCCTCTCCCGTTGGCCCCCGCATATTGCATAAAGCAATTTCCAGCTGGTGCAGGTAGAGCACACTCTTTTACTAAAGCAGAAATGTATCTTTTTTGTAAAATTGAATTTGGCTATTAGCATTATAAAGCATCTCATTATTTATAGCTGGTGGCAGTGGGAGGGATGCCCCAGTAGATAAGGACTGACTTTTGACAGCCATTTAGATATTTGGAGTGACCCCACAGAAGTGTCTGGGTGCTGTAATCCTGATGTAAATACCTGACCAGAAGAATAAATTCCCATGAATTTGCAAGGATCCTGGGACCCTGGAAATGTGGCATGATACACCTGTAGACACCAGACTGGAGCATGGAATGGAACCAGTGGAACCTCTGCCATCAGAGTTCATGTCTGACTTCAACACTCCTTTGCTTTCCAGGCACTTTCCATCATTCTCCTGTGGTATTTTTTGCCTTGGAAAGAGTCTGAGCATTTCCTCCACTGAGCTCCCTTTGCTGACTCCGTTTTTCACTCTTATTTAATAACCAGCAAGAAAGGGATTACTTAACATACTGCATTAAAGAAAGGGTGACATTCTAGTCTTGGAAGGCAAAGGGAGTTTTGGAATTGACTTCAGTGGGGTTAGGATTTTATGCACAATATTCATTTCCTTTTTCAGGAATACTCACGTCTGCTCTAATGTAAATAAATATTACCATGGAAAGTTATCCAACTGCAATTACTTTTTGCATTACATCCTAAATATCTACTTGTACATGACATTTACTAAAGAAAAACACTTGCAAATTACATGTTTGATTAACATTACATCTTTCCCAGTTTAAAAAGGGTATGGTAATTGAAAGCTGCATTACTTAGAAACCATGAACTTTATTTGAGCTCTTCTCTATAACTGCAAATCTTCCCTTTTTTATTGAATATTTCACTGAACATTTATAATAGGTGGAAGGAAAGTCCTGTTAAAGCAAACATCCCAGAACATGAAGGTAATGAACAGTTCCTGCTTTGTCACTGAACAAACTGGGTACAACGAGGGCTCAGGTTTTGGACCGTTGGTCCCTTCCACACCCCCCATGGCTCTCTTGGCTCTCTCCCCTGTACCACTGACAGAAGCTCTTAGCAGTTCCCAGTACTGTGCTGGGAGTGCACATTTTGGCACCTGCCCAGCATGAAAACAGACATTGCCTTTGAGAACAGGCACCCTTGGAAAGAGGTAATGATAAAATTCTCTCCTTGCAAGATTCTTCACAAGTAGAATAAGTGAAGTGATTTTACTCCTGCAAAGTGCCATTGGGAATGTTGTTCTTCCAACTCAGGCATTCAGGTCCCAGTGGTGCAATTCCAAGCAGTTCAGCAGTGTTTTGCTGATCCCCTCTCAGTCAGTGGTGGTTTCTCTTGGTGCTGTTGGATGAACTCCTCTGTGAGGCTGAAAGGAGATGACCCATGTGGTGCATTTTGCATTAGAAACAAGTTCCTTGGTTTGGGGAGTGAATATTCTGGGACTGTAGTGGTGCTCCTGGGGGAATTTATTTGTGCTGTTTCCAACTTCTGTATGAGCTCTAAGCCCAAAGTTAGTCAGACAGTTCCAGTCCAATTCCTGTTTGTCCTGGTGGGAATGTCAGGTCCTTGGGCTGTTAGGAAGCAGAGCTCATGACTCTTAGGGGAAGAGGGTTAGTGGGAAAATGAATATGAAGAACACTGGCTCTAAACCTAAATAAATTTTACCTGTGCTCTTTTGTTGCCTTCTTATGATGCATGTATGATATAAATTCTCAAAATCTATTTTTATGCTATTGCCAGCAGCCTACAAGTCGAGTAAGTAAGAATTATGGCTGTCATAACGGCATCGCTTATGAGGAAATAAAGGAAAAGACAAACATGTCCATACAGTACTTATAAATCTATTATAAACTGTGGTCTGTGCTTTGCTGCAACATTGTTAATTTTATCTCCATTGCAGCGTACAGTTGATACAGTAAAGAAAATTTACTGTGCATAGAACTTGAGAACCGATTAACTCATCTAAATATTAGAGTCAATTCTTGCATGTGAGTGTGTGTATACAAACCTCCAGGAGCTTTGGGTTATGTGATGGTCTTGTAGGGATGAAATCAGTAGGCTAATTTGAAAATGTTCATCTCTAATTGCAGCTGGTGTTTAGAGATGTTCTTCCCCAGCAGGCAAGGCAGGGCCATGTTCCAGCACTGCTTACAGGTCACACCTTGGGACTGATGTGGGAGCCACAGTCCCTGTCCTGGTGGGCACCTCATGGCAGGAACAGTCACTTGTCCTGCTCGAGGTACGGTGTGGTCCTAAAATCCCTCATGCATTGGGCAGTCAAAGCCTGAGTTGTTCACTTGTGGGTTAAATGTCCTGGCACGGGCTCATTTCACACATGGGCTGGTCAAGGGCAGCCCATGTGGGGGATCCATCCCATCTCATCAGGTTTGCTGCTCTGGGAGTTGTAATTCCTTGCCAGCCCTCTCAGAGATAGAAGTGGACAGTGGACAGAAGTGGACAGATGACCCCGGAATTCCCTTTTTGGCTCTGCCTCCTCCCTACAGCTCCTTTAGGAGTCTCTGGGGTTTTGCTTCCACCCTTCCCTGTGGCATATGGTGTTCTAGAAAAGATCTAAGTAGAAGACAAAACTGAATTAAATGAAAACAGGAGTTTTGTGAGAACTCCTTTAAAACATGGACACACAGTAAAGTCCTGTGGAAGTTTCCCCTCTCAGCCAGGGGTTTATATTTCTTTAACCCCTCAGGCCACCCAACTACATTCATTTTACCTTCTCATCTCATTATTCAGAGGTTGGCCACACTGCTCCCAGTGGCATTCCTAGAAATGTCATGACTTTTTTCCTTTCCTTGGGGCTTGGCCCTGTGCAGAATGCTCATTTTCAGTAAGCTGTGCTGATTAATAATGGTATTTCTCTCCATTTTATTTCTCAAATGCCCTTTGCACTCACCAGAGCAGCCAGGTCGCCAAACAGGAGAATGAAAACTGGAAAGAACCACAGTCTAAGCACTCAGTTGGAAAACAAATAAATAAATATCTCACACTGGTTTTATGGAAAACATTAAATAAACTGAATGTAAGGAAGATACTGCACTTGCACTACTCAGGCCTTTGAAGTACAGGTCTATAATGTATTATTTGTTGTGTATCTGCCACTGCTGCAATATCAGCTAATGGGGGAAAGATGCTTTAGATGTCGCTTTAGAGAGTAAAAGCACAAGACTTAGTGAGTCATGGGCTGCAGGAGGGGCTGGTTTGCTGCTCCTTCTGTGGCTGCAGGTAGCAGAACTCCCTTTTCCTGTTCATGGAGGGAGGGCAGGACTGCAGCCCAGGGGGTTTCTTTAGGTGAGTTAACAGCTGTAAGAAAGGGATCCAGGGAAACACCCACCTCCCTCATCAGCCCAGGCATCCCTGGGAAAAGCTGGCGCTGTGCCCACTCCCAGCTGCTTTGAGGGGCTGGATAGATGGGCAGCTCTAGGGCCCTGATCCACAGGGCACAGGCAAGTTTTGTTCCCTCTAAGATCGCTGGGAAGTGGACTTTGGTTACCATCCCATCCCTCTTCCCAGCCTGCTCCATAAATGCCCCTTTGCAGGGATGGGAGACATTGGCTGTACCACATTTGCATCTCTTGGTGTCTTCACCCATCAGAAAGTACCTGGTAGGGATCTTCAAATAGGTTTTCATTCCCATTGTTCCAACAGAGCTATAACTGAGGAGCAGGTCAAAGAGAAAAATCCACCTTTTAGCTCTGCTTCTGATTCAGCATCCCAAGAAGGAAGCAGGAGTGACTTTCCTGTGTTGATCCATGGCTGCTCTCCTTCAGGTTTGGTGGACAAGATGTGAGTCCTGAGGAATTTCCACACAGTGCCTTGGTTTGGGAGGGAATGTTGGAGCAAATTATTGACTCTCATGGCTGGGATAAAGCTCTCTCCACTCCAGCAGCTCATGCTGACCATGGACCCAGTGTGGGACCAGTGAGTGTTTAATGTACTCAGTCTCCTCACTCAAATGATAGAGACCAAAGAAGGTCCATGTAAGATTTAATTCTCAGGTTTTCCGAAAAAGAAGTCTGTGTCTGAGGGGAAAGAACTCCTGTATCTCTCTAACACATGGCTCAGCTGAAACTGGTTTAAATATCTGTAAAAAACATTTACTTAGAAGTTGCATAAGCTCCCACTTTCTCCTGTACATGAATGAGAGAGGATTCTGTTTCAATGTTACTGTACTTCTCATATTTGCCACTGACAGCCTATCTACATCATATAAATAATCTCTAGAGCACCTAATTTAGTACTATTACAGTCCAGATGAAATGTTTATGTAATTTCCCTTCTTTTGAGATAAACTTCAGATACAGAAAGAAAATTGACTGTAAAAATGACATTGTAGGACTCTATATTTATCTTCTCTCAGTGATTTCCATAGCAAATTTACTCCATTTACCATTTGAAGGCTTTTTTTTCCTGTTGCCTTATTGTAAGCATGGCAAACTGAGCATGAAATTGTACCATCATGGTGTGTTTCTCCAAATCACACTTGTCACACTCGTAATCTCAGTAGAGGCAAAAGACAGATTTGGTGTCTGGGCTGCACTTGTAGCAGTGATCCCTCTGTAATTATAAAAAGGCTGTTTTATTAAATACCACACCTCTGCTATTCCTAGGCTGGAGACAGGGAGGGACATGTTGGGATTAATATTTACAGAGCTGTTTTGCAGCCCCAGCCAGGAGCAGCACTTTGGTGTGATAGGCATTGTCAGAAGACAAAATTTAAAAGCCTTTGCCTCCAACTGATTAGTCCCATATGCATCCTTTGATGCTTAAAAAAAAGGGTTCTTTTCCTCAGGGCAGTAATAAAATCATCCTTTTCTGTCTCATTGTCTAACTGCAGCCAGAGAACTGCAGTATTTTTGGATATTCTACCAGTCTGCCAAAGGCTGTTGGTGGGTTAAAACAAGTTCCTAGTGAGGAGGGGGAGACAGTCAGGCAGGAACAGACACATAGAGACAAAATAAATCTTATTTAAAAAAGGAAACAAAAGGGATCTTTTACACCAGATTTTTTTTTTTTTTTTTTTTTTATTTTCCTGGTTTTTTT